>CAUYSK010017141.1:0-11734 GCA_963575035.1 Avahi laniger | reverse complement strand
GCTCTCGCGACCACTTGCCCTGGCGCCCGCTGCACTGGTTCTCAGCGCGATTTGCTCCCCAGGGAGCACTCGGCAGTGTCTAGAGTCGTTTCCGGTTGCCACAGCCCGGCGAGGAGGAGTGCCACGCTGGGAGCGCCCAGTGAGGTGAGGCGACGGCCGCCGCCGACCGCGCAGCGCACAGGACAGCGCCACGGCAAGAAGGACGAATGCCGGCGGTGCCCACGTGGCGCCACCCGACGCACAGCCCGCGACCCGCCCGGCAAGGGCTGAGCGCAGAGGCCCAGAGGGGCACGACGGAAACCAAGCTCACCGGCCCCCACGGGCGGCCTCGCAGGTTTTGCATGTTTAATGGTTTTGGTTTTTTTCTCTGGGAAAAGAAAAAAAAAGCACCACGATTTCTCAGGTTAACAAAGATCGTGGAAACGGAAGCCACGCGGTGACAGAGCTGTCCCGTGCAGCTGCCCGCCGAGCGGCGCCTCGTGGCGCTGCCGCTCTTCCCGGGGCTCTGCGAGCCTCCCGCTGGTTCCGTGCTTGCAGGAGGGTGCGAGGCCAAGCCCGCCTGAGGCCTGGGCCCCAGCACCAAGCGCCGGAGGGAACGCCACGACGTCTCCTCTTAGGACTTGCTGTGAGAGGGAGCGATGGCGTGGGTGGCGCTGCCGGGGAAGGGCGGCCTGAACACAGGACAGTCCCGCCGAACACCGTACGAGGTCCTGACCAAAACCCGCGTACCCCTCTGAGTGGCTCCAGAGTCAGTGAGATCCGTTTCCAGGGGTGCTGCTGGCCGCCGTTCACCCGCCCTCGTGAACTGATGGGGCGACCTGTCACCCCTACAGTGGCAGCCGTCTCAGCAGCTGGCAGCAGGAGCGCGCTGCAGATCAAGGAGGCCCGAGGTCCCCTGTGCCTGACCCTGAGCCGGGAAGATCACCCTGCGGAGTCAGAGGACAGGGCGCTGGCGGCCGCATCGGAGACACGCACAGAGACACCCGAGGGGTGTCGGGAGACCACAGAGAATCAGAGAGACTTACGGGGAGATGACGGTGAGGTCTCCTTGGAGATGAGAAAGAAGCAGGGAATGAAGGCAGCTGCCGTGACCAGGAGGAACAAGCTTCACGCAGGAACGGCCCTTACATTCTCTGTGCCGCGCTGGTTACCTGCTTTCTTCATGAATGCAGGAATCTCACATTTCGCTGTGATGGGATTGTTGTAAGCATATAATAAGACAGCTGAGGAATCACTAACTTCATCCTGGCGTTCCCTCTGTGCTGACAGAAGCAACCAGCCTTCCGCCACGTCCCCAGGACCAGGAGGCTCCCAAGGCACTGACTGGTTCATGCCGCGTTCACGCGCTCCGGCGCGCGGCCGCAGCCCCTGCCTTGGCGGGCTCCGCAGAGCTCGCTGACGCTCCGAGTGCAGCGGCACTTCTGAAAGGCCAAAATAAGTCTCTTCTTCTTCTGAGTGCTTGCTCAATGCCCATGCCTTTATAATGACCCTACAAGAGAAACACGTTTGTTTCCAGAAATTTACTACAACTGTGCACAGATGATTCTGAGCTCTCATATGCCCCCTTCTCTACTTGTTCAATTCAATACGATGTCACGTTTATTGAGTTCCTACTCCGTGCCGTGCCCCGTGCTGGATTACGGAGGCGGGGGACAAGCATAAAGATGAATCAGATAACCGTCCTTGAAGAACTTTCTTGGTTTTTCTTTCTGTCGAGTTGCAATCAAATCATTGAATTGTTTCAATAAACAAATATACTGAGTGCCTGCTATGAGCAGCAATGGTGGTCAAACCCATCTAGAAGACAAAAACAGAAGAAGAAACATGGGTGTCGAGAAAATAAGAGAGAAAATACAGCAAAACCATCGGCACACAGAATTCATCCTGCGGTCTCTGCTTGTTAGGGAAGGGCCCTATAATTGGGCTCGAGCTTCCCAGCAGCCTATGTAAAGAAGGAAACATGATTATCCATGTAGCCACAATATAAAAACAAACAGAACAAACTCCATTATTCTTCCTGAAAGAACATTCTCTCCCCTATTCTCACAACATGGACTCCACCCTGGTGTGGGGATAACAATGTGGCCAGCACACAGACAGGGAAACCGGCACAGTACCCGTGAAAGCAAGCCAGCAGCGCCAGGCCGTGCATAAATGGGTAAGAGAAGGGTGGAAAGGACCTCGGAAGACCTTGCAGAAGAGTTTTGCACCTTTAAACAGGGCCCTGAAGGTGGGCGCGATTTCCCGAGAGGGAGAAAGAGTGACACTGCAAGCAGAGGGCGCGGCCTGGGCAAAGGCAGGAGTTAGAAGGAAACAAGCATCTTCTGGAACAGACATGTTGCCAGGGGTGGCGGGGGTTTAGGGCTCATGGGAGCAGGTGCAGGAATTTAGAAAAGGCAGGTTGTAAAACGTGCTGAGGAGAGACATGACTCTGTAGCTTGTGTTTTGGATCAGGTGGGGGCTGAGGTGCGGAAGAGGAGGAGGTGCCAGACCAGACCCCGCTGGGGCATAATGATCTAAAAGGCACCGAGGACAGACCTGGGGCAGCGATCAGAAAGACAAGGGGGTCGGAGGAGAGGTACGGAGAGGTGGCGTTGACTCGCTGGGGAAAATGACTCACTCCCTGGTGTGGGGCCTCGACTTCCAGCACGGCTGCTGCAGAAGTTTGCGGATGGAGAACTGCGCGTTGGGGATGCGGAAAGAGCTATGACAGGAAAGGCTCTGTGCTTCGGAGCCCGGGCCGCCGGGAGGAGTCCGGCGGCACGAACCGGAACAGGAAGACAGACGCAGAATCCATCAGACGCCCGCAGCCGGAGATGAGCTCACCACATGCAGCTGGGTTCAGACTGGTGGTGGCCTGAAGGGCACTGGCTGCAAGGAGACGGACGAGGTGATGGAAAGGTCCCACATCTCGATTGGGACGGGGCGCGCGCGGTGTATACAGACTTGTATGTTTATCAAAACCCACCCAACAGGACACCTAAGGCTACCCGTTTTATTGCAGACAAATTATACGAGTTGAGATTTTTTTTGAAAAGAAGATTCCAGCAGACAACCAAAGGCAAGGAGATGTTAGCTCTGCAATAAGGAGGAACGTAAGGTGTAGTAGATTATAGAAAACAGGGCTGAGCCCTGGTGGGGTGTGGGGAAAACTTCTCAGAGTCAGTGATATGTGAACTGAGCCTTGAAGAATAAATATGTTGGAAATAAAACTGCCACACACAAACAAAAAAGGCAGGGACTCTAATTTTCAGATGACTCATTGCATTAACAATCAAGCACATGTATTGCAATGCATTTTAAGGCATTATACAAATAAACACAAGTATATTCTTATAAAAGAGACAATATCCAACCCTGTGGAAGAACTTGGGCTTTGGAATTGGACAGTTCTTGGGGCTTTTTATTGGTCGTGTTGCACTGGGCAAGTTATGTAATTTTTCAGCGAGTACATATGCTAACATCGGTATTGTCTGGTAATGTCCATATTATCTGGTATTTGCAAGACTATGCGAGTCAATGAATGTGAGATTCTTAGTTCACAGTACGTGTCCCTAAGTGTAAACTCATGATTTTATTACATAACAAAGGCATATGTTTAGTATTAAAGTAACTGCTAAAATAACATACTGAATGATAGTTGTATAGTTATATGTTTTTTCCCCTCAAATATTTGAGGCCTGAATGTTTTAAGGTTGGTTTTCTCACCTGGGAACCGCTGGGAACCTCTTGAATTTAATTTAGGGCCCTCTGAAGTGTCTTATGTTGAATCCCAGGTTGTTAAACATTCATCGTACGTCTGAAACAGAGAACGTTCTAACCACATGTGTGTGGGGTGCACGTGCTCATCACGTGTGCCGGGGCTTGTTTTTTCCTCTTCAGCTGGAAGAACACACATGCAGATCATGTGTCCTCGCCGCTTGTGTCGGAGGCCGAGAATCACACTGCTCACTCCGGAAACCTGGCCCTGTGGCTGGGTCTGGAGGCCAAGGAAATCACAGACATGAGGATCTGTTAGTTTAAACCATTTCTTCCAGAGACAATGAAGCCCCTGACTCATCTCGCTAAAGGTGCGGCCTACGTTCACATCTCCCCAACCTGGTCTCGTGGACCAAGGAAGTCGTCCTTCTCTCTGCGCCGGGACCACTAGCAAGTGCAGCTCCCACAGGACACGTCCGGGGCACTTGCGCCCAGCGTCTGTCACCCTCCCAGGGAGCTGTGCCTGACTCCGCCTGCCAGACCACCCCAGGGACAGAGAAGCCAACGGTGGAGATGGATTCAAGTGACAAAGGAGGGCCTCTCGAAATTACGGGATGTTTGGAACAGTTTGCCTCCCTCCCCAGCTTCCAGAATCCTTGCGAGACAATCAGGTTTCCACGTTATTGCAGGCGGGCATTGGTTTACTAGCTTGAAAATTATAAAAAACCTATAGGGTGTTCTTACCTTCCGCGTAGGGGTTGGAGTGGGGAAGGCGGTGTCTTCATGTTTGCTTACTGTCTGTTACTGACTGTATAGACGAGAACTGTCTTGTAAGTGGAAATTGCAAGTATGGCCAAGAGCTAATGAGGGACAGATTTACCTGACTAAAGTGAGGCCAAATTGGAATGGAAGATGGAGCCCGAAGCTCTCATTTGAGACAACACAGACGAGTAGAATCAGAACTATTTCCGCGTCTAGGAGGCAGCCCTGTAGAGAGGAGAAGCGTGTGTCAGACTGGAGCTATTTTCCACTACAGATTGGGAGGCAAGCTGCGGAAGGAAGTGTTCTAGGGGGAAGTCATTATGTCTTCCCCTGGAGACAGCCTGGAAGTGTCGTCACAGTCCCATGACTAACCTTGGCTCCTAAGCCTTCAGCATCTTAAGCCAGGATAGCGTCGCAAGATGCCTTGTCTATTGCAGACCCACCATGCACTGGCCACGCAGCGCCTGGCATTCCGTGCCTCTTACCAGCCCCGAGTCCTCATGCGGCAGCGTAGCGTGACTCCGCTGGATTAGGGGTCAGTCCAAACTTCAGCTCTGCCATTTGGTGCAGGGTGACATCTCTAGTACTGCAGAAAGGCTGAGTATTCACTATCGATTGCTGCATGTTAAACCAATGTGAAATGTAGTGCTCAAAACAGCCACAATCATGTATTCCAGCTCACAATGTCTTCGGGCCACGAGTGCAGACAGGGAGCAGAAGGAATGGCATCACTGATTCGTAATACCCAGAGCTTCAGCTGGAGGACTTAAATACTGGGATTAAAGAATATGAAGATTCGGCTGCGTTGGAGGATTTACTTTCAAGGAGGCTCACTCACCGCCAGCAAGTCAGTGTTGGCTGTTAGAGGAAGGCCTCCATTCCTTTCCCCATGGGCCTTTCCACAGCACTGCCGGAGCGGCCTCACGACATGGCAGCTGGTTCTCCTAGAGTGAGGGATCCAAGACACCAAAGGGGAACCCTGAAATGCCTCAGCCACAGAAGTCACATATCATCACATCCTTAGAATTCCACTGGTCACAAAGGTTGGCCATACTCAATGTGAGAGACCACGCGAGGGTGTTGTCTCAGTCTGCTGGGGCTGCCATAACAAAATACCATAAGCTGGGTGACTTAAACAACAGAGATTGATTTCTCACAGTTCTGGAGGCTGAGAAGTCCAAAATCGAGATGCTAGCTAATTCAGTTCCTGGTGAGGGCTCTCCGCCTGGTTTGCACATGGCCACCTGCTTGCTGTGTTCTCACATGGCGGAGAGACAGAGGAGAGAGTGCTGGTCTCTTCTTATTATAAGGGCACTAATCACATCATGGGGGCTCTACCCTCACGATCTCACCCAACTCTTATTATCTCTCAAAGACTCCACCTTCAAATGCCATCATATTGGAGATTAGAGACTCAACATATGGATTTGGGACGACATAAACTTTCAGTCCATAGCAGGCATGAGTACAGGAGGTGAGGGTCACTGGGGACTATCTTGACACTTTCTACCACAGGCAGCAACAGATAGCAAGGGGTGGGGTGTGGTGGGTCTAGTACAGCATAGTACAGAGTGTGCCATGCAGTGTAGGCTCTCAGAAGACATCATTTGGGTTCACATCCCTGCCGGTCATTTATTCTGTGGTCTAAAGCCAATTGCTCAATCCCTTTGCCCGACTCAGTTTCTACATATTTAAAATGTGGCAGATCAGCTTATTGTTTGGCAAATATTCATTCCCAACACTGCTTCCCTGCAACCTTCATGGGAGAAGTACACTTCCCCACCCCATCAATGTTGGCTTGAGGCCATAACTTGCTTTGAACTCCTGGGGAGCAGAGTGTACTTTGCCCTCTCTTGATCTGAGACTCAGCAATGTGCCTCGCTTTGGCCAATATGAGAAGATGTGACACAGTAGTAGCTTGAAATGAGCTAGTGAAGTTCTGCTTGCCCTCTTGCATGTTTCCCATGGCTATGGGGGAAAAAGTAGCTCCAGTTGGCCAGCTAGTTTACGGACAAAGACAGGGCCTGGCGCAAACATGAATGCCCAGATGAGCCCGGGCTAGATCTGCTCACTCTCAGCTGAGCTGCAGATACATTAGGGAGATTAAATGAGTGGTGTGTTCAGCCACTGAAATTGCGTGGGGATGCTTGTTACATAGCATTATTCAGGTACTAGCTGACTGATACAGGTGTCACTGATAGAACCTCTCTCATGGGATTATGAGGATTGCATGAGCTTATCCACATGGTGTGCCTAAAGCACTGTCTGCTGCCAGGGCTTGCTCACAGAGACCCCAGTCTACCTCTCAGAATATAGGGTTGCCCCTCCAGCTGCCTCTGCAGGCCCCCTTCCCTGGCCCACGCATGGTATTTGGTCGCAGACTTCCTTGTCCTTCACTGCACGCACCTTCACCCTCTCACACCTTTCCATGCCTTGTTGGGTGTTAGGCAGCTGATCTGACTCATTCACCACGTTCCTATAATACAATAGTGGGAAACTGCTACCTCCACCTCACCTCCTCCCTCCCTTTCTGGGAATGAGTGGTTTGTTATTTTTGTTTGTTTGTTTTACACATTTATTGGAGTCAAGGGCTCTGTTTGTCTTCCCATGAGCAATGAGTCATGGCAGAGGATTCAGACGAGGGACGAGGGGACGGGCAGGCTGTCACGGTCTGGGCAGCAGAGGCAGGGTGCTGAGAAAGGGAGCACAGCTCCTCTGAAAGGTGGCAGAGCTTCGAGGCAACCCGGCCCCTCAGAGCATGCAGGGATCTCTCGTATTATCCACCACCCAGCTCTCCGCCTGTGCTCAGGGCCCAGCCCGGCACTACGTGCATCGCTCAGAACACTGATACCACAAATATTAATATCACCCAAGGAGCAGCAGGAAAACCCTTAGGGAAGGGTCAAGGGAACAGAAGGTGCTGCACTGGCCTGACCCACAGGGGCCTCCAGCCTCACGGTCAGAGGCAGCGGAGACGAGAAGCTTCACACGCGACTTGCGCGGAGGGCAGCCGGAGCAGGATTTCTCGCCCACGGCACTGCAGGCATCTGGGGCCGAGGATTCGTTGTGTGGGGGCTGTCCTGTGCTTTGTTGGATGCTGAGCAGCGTCCCAGCTCTGTCTTCTGACGCCTGCAGCACCTTCCCCACCCCCCACAGTTGGGACAACCAGTGAGGTCCGCAGACACTGCTGAATATCCCCTTGGGGGCGGAGGGACAAAGCCCATCCCACTGAGCCGGAGGCATGGAGCCAGAACTGACAACACAGGTCTTCAGTCAACAAACGCTTACCGAACACCTATCCTTGGCTAAGCCCTGTGCTGGAATGGCGGGGTGCAGGGATGAGTAGGGGGGAGAGACCTGTGAATAATGAACAGTGATTCATGTGGTGGCTGGCTCATAACCAAGAGGGGGCCAGGGCAAGGATTCAGTCTGCTTGGGACACTCAGAGTCAAGGACCTCAGCGCATGTCCCCAAAGCCGGAGTGAGCACAGACGCCCTGATACCCCGCCCTTCACGCCGTTCCCTGGCAGACTGCGCAGGAAATGCCTGCTCGCTCCTCGTCCTCCCCGGCAGCCTGTGCGTAATCAGAGCCCGTCGCCTGCGCGGATCCCGCGTGTGCAGCGACTGCTCCTGCCTGGAGTGTGAGCCCAGTGCTCCCCCAGGCTGTGCCTCAGAGCAACCCGGAAGCTGCTAAAAACACTGGTGCCCACACTGTGTTCTGTCTCCCGGAGTGTCTGAATTCACCGGCCAGGTGTGGGGCCAGGTACACCCACAATGCTGTAGAACGGCTCATCTCACCAAGGGAGGGCTCTTCGCTCGCTGCAGTTTCAGGTCCACTAGCCCTCCTTGCGTCCATATCCCTCCGATGCCTTTAAAAACATGGTTTTGTGTAATGCACCTGTTTTGTTCTAGTTGCAGAAGCAGTGGGCTGCCCCTAGCCGGAAGCGGAAATCGCTAAGGAGTTCTTAACCTCCCCAGCTGATTCTAACACGCAGCGAGGGTTGGGAAGCTCCTTGTGAGAAAACGCGCAGGTGAGTGGTTCTCCACGTGTGGCTGCCAGCCAGCAGCACCAGCCCCCACCTAGGACTGTGTCAGAAATGCAGATTCCCAGGTCCCGCCCCAGATGCACTAAATCAGAAGCTCCGAGAGCGGGGCCAGCGGTCTCTGTTTGAAAAAGGTTTCCGGGTGATTCTGGTGCACGCTCAAAATTTTGAGTCGCTGCTGGAAGGGCTGATCTCTGGATCTATTCAGTTATGGCAGTCTCCGCCCACCTCCACTCTGAGCCCAACCCATGGCTCTGGGGCGCTCTTGCTGAGCTGGAGTGCATGCATCCTTGGAGAGCCCCGTCCTGGGTCGGGGGCACCTCACTTCTCTCTTGTACCAGCTTAGATGTCCAGGCTCCTGCGTGGTTTTCTATTTTGTGCTCAAGCTCTAGGGGGCTGCCTCCCCTGGACACCCTGAGGAGAACGTCCAGCCTGGCCTCCCAGGGTCTGAATCGGTCTCAACCAGGATCCGGGACCACCGGTCCCCAGAGATACTGAGACACCTTAGATGCTATGCAAACTGGAGACATCTGTGCCCTTCACACAACTACACTGTGCTGCTGGTCTCGCCCCGAGGGACCAGCCCCGGAGTGTGTCTGAACCCAATTCCCTGGCCCGATTCCCTCCCCCAGCGGCCATGGGCCTGGCAGGGCTGACTCATCACTCAGGACAGCCTGCTCCCTCTCTGTCCGTCCTGCTTTCTTCCTTAGTCCAGAATTAACCAACTGGCTCCCTCTGTCTCTTAGAGAGAGCCCACCTGCTACCCAGAAAATAAAAAACATCGGGGGTTGCAAGGGTTTGAGCAGTGGCCACGACAGAAAAGAAAAAGATACGGCAAGAGGAAAAGAAGGTAAAAGCAAGTGGGGAAGAGGTCAGGCCAGAAGAAAAGGGAGGCAAAAGAGACACAAGGAACCACCGCAGGGGGAAGGAGCGGCCAAGACTCGTGGCAGGAATCACACCCGACTGCATTTGAACGTGGGAAGACGGGAAAGCATAAGGAAATGCACAGGGATCAAGATGGAATTTTCATTCCCACAAACTTTCCCAACTAGTGCTACAAGGAGAAAATAAGAGAAAAGAGAATAGAGACAAAAGTTAAACTATCAAGTCATGTGGAAATTAGCATGTGCCCCTGGGTCCCAGGCATGGGAATTTGCCTTTGTGCGATATTCCTAAAATATTTGCCTGGCTTTTCAACTCGAGGAACAAAAGACCAAGGTCTTAAAAGGGGATCCTTTTAAGGATGCATGTTAATGAGGCCAAATGTATCAGTCTGAGCAGTCTTCACTGCAAGCAATATGACTTAGTTCTGGCCAGTCTAAACAGGAAATGGATTTATTGAGGCATGATAAGTAGTCCCCAGCATCTCCATATGTCAGCCGTGGCGCAGACAAGCCCAGGAAGGGTGCTGAAACGTACCACAACAGCTCCAGCAAAGACCAGACTGACGGCAAACGTAGAAAGGACGCCACGGCTTGACCTTGACTAAGAGAGAGGGTTTGCCTAGGTACAGGAAAGACAGTCTGTTTTCCAGGCAAGGGATGGCGTTGGGATGTATAACTTAATATCCATCCTCCTGTGCTGCTCTAGCTGCAGTTCTCAACCTGGAGCAATTTTACACCCCGGGGACACCTGGCAACATCTGGAGACATTTTGCCTGTCATACATGGGAGGCGGGATGCTCCTGGCACCTAGGGTAGAGGCCAGGAGCGCGGCTACACGCCTTGCAAGGCACGAGACCGTGCTGCAAAACAAGGACGCATCCTGACCGCAGAGTCAGTGGTGCCATGTTGAGAAACCCTTCTCTGCAGGAACGAAGCCTGCGATTCTTAGTGGCATCCCTGGCCATCCAGCACACATGTCACATGTCCCAGCCTCATTTGCAACTACGTGTGTCGTGTGTGCTGGGCCACGGACGGAAATGACGTGTGCAGAGAAAAGGAGTGTGCCCTGCGGTCTTCAGCGGCTCAGGCTGCTGAAACAGACCACCAGGGAATGGGGCTTGGACAACAGACATTTACTTCTCCC
Source organism: Avahi laniger (assembly GCA_963575035.1). Lineage (NCBI taxonomy): Eukaryota > Metazoa > Chordata > Mammalia > Primates > Indriidae > Avahi > Avahi laniger. Next base: position 1,202 of record CAUYSK010017141.1, on the reverse strand, counting down.
GGTTCTGCCGGCTGCAAAGCCCGACGTCAAGGTGCCGGCAGGGCCACCGTCTGCCGAGGGCTCAGCCGGAGGTTCACAGACAGCTTCTGCACGCTGCGCCCTCACTGGTGCAGAGGACAGAGAGGAAGCGAGATCCCTGGTGTCTCTTGCTGCGTCCTTGCTGCGAAGGCCGCCTGGACTACGTGGCGCAGAGGCTGTCTGGGCCACGAAGCCTGATGCATTCTCAACCCGGCCCTTGACAGAGCAAGTCTACTGACTCCTGTCCTGCGCCATCAAGACCTTCAAAAGTCAGCAAGTCCCAGGTTCTACATATTAATAGTTAATATCTTAGCACTCAATTAGCTCTCTCTGGAAACAGTAGCACAAATCCTGATAAAGTGACCGGTGAGTAGGGCCAGCTCCACGGGCAGCCGCACAGGTCGGTGCCGTTGCACAGGCCAGGGCACGCTCGGCGGCTGTGCCGGGGTGAGCCTCTCACCCTCCCTGATTCAGGCACCCCAAACTTCTCCGTGCTTTTGGAGCAAGAGACCCTGCGTTTGGGTTCTACACCAGACTATGATCATGTAGACAGCCGTGCCAATAAATATCCGTATTTTTCATCCCTGATTATTGAAAGGTGCTCCAGTTGTACCTCCCTGTGTGTCATTCTTCGGTTGGTCACCACTGTCTTGAAAGAACCACAGGGATTATTTCTTTCTTAGGGCTTCTGTGCGAATAGCCGGGTAGCGCTGTGTCGTGGCTCATGCCGCTGGGGCCTGTCGGTGTTTCCTCTCTGCTCACCTTGACGCACGAAGGGGCATGCCTGGCCCTCGTGCGGCAGAGCTGGGCCCCTGGGAGCAGGACTCGACCAGTGACTCCTGGGAGTGGGCACGTAAGTACCCAGCTCCCTCCCTGCTCCAGTGGGAGACTCCGAGGCATGTTCTACACTGTTTCTCCCGGTCCCCAGGGAGATTGGACCTCAGAGGCCCACCGTGGCCACCGGCTTGGTGATTCCCTTTCCCATCTCCGCACGGTGTCTCCTGGGATTAGCCGGCCCAGCAGACCTGCCTTGAGTCTGCTTTCAGGAAAACCCAAATCCAGACAGTTATCTAACTTAGAGCCCAGCTAAGACATGAGGGGGACTTGGATCAATTAATATTTTAAAATAATGGTAATTCCGCAAGACAAAGCACAGGCAGGCCTTTTTGCTCATTGTTGTGGGG
>CAUYSK010017140.1:0-34211 GCA_963575035.1 Avahi laniger | reverse complement strand
ATCCTACAGAAATTATTCCACAACATCTAGAAGAAAGGAATCCTCCCCAAAATGTTTTATGAAGTCAACATCACACTGATACCAAAACCAGGAAAGGACACAACAATAAAAAAAAACTACAGACCAATATCCCTTAGGAATATAGATGCAGAAATTCTCAATAAAATCCTAGCAAAGTGAATTCACATGCCTATCAAAAAAATAATCCATCATGACCAAGTGGGCTTCATCCCAGAGATGCAGGGATGGTTCAACATATGCAAATCTATAAATGTAATTCAACACATAAATAGAAGTAAAAACAAAGACCATGATCCTTTCAACAATGCAGAAAAAGCATTCAACAAAATTCAGTGCCTTTTTATGATAAGAACACTTAATGAAATAGACATAGATGGGACTTACCTCAAAATGATAAAACCCACATATGATAAACCCACAGCCAACATTATACTGAACAGGGAAAAATTGAAAGCATTCCCGCTTACAACTGGAAGCACACAAAGTTGCCCTCTATCACCACTCCTATTCAACATAGTGCTGGAAGTCCTAGCCAGTGCAATCAGACAAGAGAAGGGAATCAAAGGCTTCTAAATTGGAGCAGAAGAGATCAAACTATTGCTCTTTGCTGACAGTATGATCTTATATCTAGAAAATCCCAAAGATTCTGTCATGAGACTACTGGAATTGATAAAACAAATTCAGCAAAGTCTCAGGTTACAAAATCAATGTACACAAATCAGAAGCATTCTTATATGCCAACAACAGTCAAACTGAGAGCCAAATCAAAGACTCAATACCTTTCACAATAGCAACAACAAAAAAAATAACATACATAGGAATATATTTAACTAAGGAGATGAAAGACCTCTACAGGGAGAACTATGAAACACTAAGGAAGGAAATAACAGAGGAGATAAACAGATGAAAAACCATACCGTGCTCATGGGTCAGCAGAATCAACATTGTTAAAAATGTCTATACTACCCAAAGTGATCTACAGATTCAATGCAATCCCTAGTAAAAAACCAACATCATTTTTTGCAGATCTAGGAAAAATAATTCTATGCTTCATATGGAACCAGAGAAGACCCCATATAGGAAAAGCAAGCTTAAGCAAAAAGAACAAATTGAGAGACATCGATTTATCAGATGTCAAGCTATACTAAAAGGCTATATTAACCAAAACATCATGGTACTGGCACAAGTACAAGACATAGATCAATGGAACAAGACTGAGAACACAGACATAAAACCATCTTCATATAGACATCTAATCTTTGACAAAGCAGAAAAAAACATACACTGAGGAAAAGAATCCTTATTTAATAAATGGTTCCAGGAAAATTGTACAGCCATGTGTGGAAGACTGAAACAGGATGCACACCTCTCACCTCTCACAAAAATCAACTTACTTAGGATAACAGACTTAAACCTAAGGCATAAAAACATAAGAATTCTAGAATAAAATGTTGGGAAAACATTATACACATCGGCAAAGAATTTATGAAGAAGACCCCAAAAGCAATCACGGCAACAAGAGAAATAAATAAATGAGGCATGACCAAATCAAAAACTTCTGCACAGCCAAGGAAACTGTCATCCGAGCAAATAGACAACCTACAGAATGGGAGAAAATATTTGCATGCTAAACCACTGACACAGAGCTAATAACTAGAATCTATCTAGAACTTGGGAAAATCAGCAAGAAAAAAATCAAACAACCCCATTAAAAAGTGGGTAAAGAACATGAACAGAAACTTTTCAAAAGAAGATAAACTAATGGCCAAGAAACATATGAAAAAATGCTCAATATCTCTAATCATCAGGAAAATGCAAATCAAAACCAAAATGAGATATCACTTAACTCCAGTGAGAACAGCTTTTGTCAAAAAAGGCCCAAATGAACAGTTGTTGGCATTGACGTGCAGAGATAGGAACACTCATACACTGCTAGTGGGACTGCAAACTCATACCACCTCTATGGAAAATAATATGAAGGTTCCTCAAAGAACTAAAAGTAGAAATACCATTTGATTCAGCAATCCCACTATTGGGCATCTACCCGAAGGAAACATGCTATAATAAAGACATCTGCACTTGAATGTTTATAGCGGCACAATTCACAATTGCAAAGATGTGGAAACAACCCAAGTGCCCGTCAAGACATGAGCAGATTAATAAGATGTGGTGTATGAATACCATGGAGTACTACTCAGCCATAAAAAAGTGGTGAACTATCTCTTGTATTATCCTGGATGGAGCCAGAGCCCATTCTTCTAAGTGAACTGTTACAAGAATGGAAAAACAAGCACCACACGTACTCACCATCAAATTGGTACTAATTGGTCAACTTTTATGTGCACATATGGAAGTAACATTCATTGGATGTCAGGCAGGTGAGAGGGGGGAGGATGGAATGGGTATATTCACACCTAATGGGTGCGGTACACACTCTGGGGGATGGGCATGCTGCAACTCTGACTAGGGTGGTGCAAAGACAATATATGTAACCTAAACTTTTGTACCCCTGTAATACTCTGAAATTAAAAAAAAAGAAAAAAGAAAAACAGAACAAAACAAAACATCCTTTGCAAACTGTCACCATGCTAAATGTTGTCAATAGAGGGTGCTAGGGAGACATTGCAGGAGGAAGGGGCTTCTCTTTCTGGTTTCAGTATTCTTTCTTCTCTGTTGCTCCTGTGACATGCTCAGCCACTAGCGTGCAGGACACCTACAGTCAAGTACAACAGCCACTTGGGCTCTCAAGGCACTTGTGTCGATTGGCTTTTTATCACAATCAACCAAAGGTGATAACGTGATTAACTGTGATGCCACTGGATGCTATGATTACCAGCATCCCATTACCCATTGGCAAGGAGTGCAGTATTATACTCAAGCTCAAAGGCGCCATCAAACTCGTCCCCAAATCCCATCTTTGAGAATCTATCTCCTAGTACTATTCCCAGAACCATTCCATGTCAGTTGGGGTCCAGTCAGGACCTAGTAATTACAATAGGGAAAATTTAACGTAAATAATCATTAACTAGTAACAAGAGATTAATTACTAAGGGATAAAGAGAATTCTAATAAATAGAAGAATGGTGGATAAAGGGAGCAACCATACTTTTATGACTGATGGAAGAGTATCCAAGAAAGGAACAAATGTGGAAGGGGCTCCCCACTCAAAGATGAAACTCAGTTCTCTTCTGAGGAGGTGGGACTACAGCACACCGGATGGCAGAGAAGTTTGTGGAGGTTCTACAGGATGTGTCTGATAATCAGAAAACTGTGTACTGGGGTAGAGATAAAAGCTCATGCAGAAGCTCCCTGCTGGGGCACAATTGGGACTTACTGGAAAGCTGCCCATTGTGATGCTGCTGAAACGTGATGGGAGGCCACCACTGGGCACTGATGAAACCTGATGGGAGGCCACCACTAAGCACCATTGAAACCTGATGGGAGGCCACTACTGGGCAATGATAAAACTTGTTTGGAGGCCACCACTAAGCACTGATGAAACCGGATGGGAGGCACCCAGTGAGGTGTCACTGAGTCTTATTGGGAGGCCAGCTGGGATGCTGACGGGACTTGCTCAAACCAGTAGAATGTCACTGAAACTTGCTAGGTGGTGAGCACCACTGGTTGTCCCACTCTCTGCTTGACATTGAGTGCTATAGGAGCAATGAGAGGAAAGTACCTAGAAATGGAGAAGATAAGCCTCTTCATCCTGCAATGTCTCTCTAGTGCCATCTCCTGAAAAAATGTGACATCATGCTATCTGGCGAAAGAGAAATGTTCACATGCTGCAGCTCTGGTATCACAAAGCAGGGCGATGAAGCATGGATTTGGAACAGAGAGGTGATAAATTGATAACTGTCAGAGAAAGTCTTGTCAAATAACCAGAAAGAAACCCCTTTTCTCTGTGCCTTTTATGTTCAACATAAGATTTCCTTTAAGTTCCTGGCTTTAATACTAGGATTATTTTTCAATATAACCTCTAAACGGAATGATCTAATTAGAAATGCATATTTTCTTCTTTTAATGTTTTGGACTTAATTTTAAGTCCAAGACAAACATAAAGTATAAATATTTCATAGCTTATTCAGTATAAATACACATTATGATTGAGATAGAAAACAAGTAATAGATACTCATAAATATAAAATTTTAGTGGGTCTTGAGGTTTGCCTTAAACTGTAGCTTATCAAAGCCAAGTATTCTAATATAAAATTGAATGGGATATTAGTCTTTCAAAATGAATATACATGTGGAAACCTGGGTTCTTTCTTCTCCTCCTTGTTCTCACTCTCATTTTATACACACACACACACACATACACACACACACACACACTCACATTCACAAATATGGATAACTGAGAATTGATTTTTATAACAATTTAGGTCTAATACTGTGGATGTGTGTCTGTGTGCACACTGTATATACATTGCTGTATTTTATTTCAAGTCAAAAAAAGGCTTCTGAAACATTTAATGTAAATTGATTTGTTAAGCTAATTATTCTGTATGGCGTGTTTGTGTCTGTGTGTATGCTTATGTTTGCATATTCATGTGTGTTTGTGAATAGAAAGAAATATATTCTTAATGGTTCAAAAATATTTAAGTGCCACAATATGCCAGCAATCATTTTTGAGTTGAGGAAACTGAGACTCAAAGTGCACAAATTCACCTTACTTGATATTAGAAAAACTAAGACTAGAATCCAAGTAATTTGTTTCTAAGAAGGAAAACTTCCATTATATAATTGGCAAACTTTCAAAATATATACTCATGTCTACTACTCTCCAAGAAATCCTGCCACCTCTCTCAAGCTATTAATATATTTGGATTAGGGTAACAAGGGTTTAATTGGCCCTAGAATAATCAAAGAGCTCCTATGTTTTATTATTTCTTATTTTTTAATTTTGTTTAATTTCACCATATTAGTAGGGTACAAATGTTTTGGTCACATGAATTGCTTTTTTACAGTATGAGTCAAAGTTGTAACTGTATCCATCACCTAGATAGTGTGCGTTGTACCCCTTAGGAGTGAATTTACCATCTCCTCCTTCCCCTTCCCACCAGCTTGAATTCCATTGAATTTTATTACCATATGTGTGTATGAGTGTTGATCAATTAGTTCCAATTCAATAGTGAGTACATGTGGTGTTTGTTTTGTTTTTCCATTCTTGTGATACTTGACTTAGAAGGATGGTCTTCAGTTCCATCCAGGTCGTCATAAAAGATATTAGCTCACCATTTTTTATGGCTGAAATTCCATGGTGTACGTATACTGCATTTTATTAATCCACGCATGTATTGATGGGCTCTTGGGCTGTTTCCACATCTTGGCTATTGTGAATTGGAGCACCTGTATTTTAGATCTATTTATGTGAAAGGGCGTATTTATTTTGAGGAAATGATGATTCATAAAAGCAGGCTCCAAGTAATGCAGGTGAGTAGGAGTAGATTATAAAGTGTGTTATTGTAAAGATAGTTTAGACTTTTGGGGAAGTTCAGGAAATGTTTAATCCAGATTAGGACAATTTTCTGGCAGAATCCAGGGGATTTCGGATCATTTAAAAAATATAAGTTCTGACCCAACTCCTGCTGGGTTATAGCCCACAACAAAAAAAAAAAAAAAAAAAAAAAAAATCTTCCTTCTCAGAGAAGAAAAAATCTGAGAAAAAATATTTCACTTTCTCTGAAATTAGAAGTACATCTAATCCAAGAAAAGAAATTAAAGTTTTGAAAGCCTGATCTATGTGTGTGTTAGTTCTTTATTGCTGTGTTGCAATATCAGCACAAATACGGCAGCTTACACCAACACACATTCATAGTGTCACAGTTTCTGAGGGGCAGGAGCCTAAGCAAGGCTTAGCCAGGTTCTCTGCAAGGCTTCAGGGAGATGTCAGCCAGGAATGGCTTCTCATTTGAAGCTTGACTCCGGGGGTCCACTTTCAAGTTCGCATGGCTGTTTGTGTTTGGTTCCAAAAGACGGTCAGGGCGGGAGCCTCAGTTTGTTTGCGGATGTTGCACAAACGCCAGCCCCTCTTCCTCGCCACTCAGCCCTCTCCACTGGGCAGCTCACATGTGACAGCTTATTCCTTGAAAGCCAGCAGCCTCTGGACAAGAAAACCCTACAACCTTTTAAAAACACAGTCACGGAAGGGACATCTTGTCGTCGTTGCCATATTCAGTTGGTTCCACCTACGCTCAAGGTGAAGGGATTACACAAGGGCGTGGATTCCGGAAGACAGGGATCCTGCCGCCGCAGTATGTTCGCTGGGCTAGGTGAACGCACGCACAGACACACACAGACCTTGGAATTATGAGCCTCTAACTGCGTGTGTCTCATATCCTGATAGAGCCACACGCTATAGCCATGTAGTTTCAACCTGCTAAATAGCTTGGGCCACGAGGGACAGTCAAAGAATTTTCATGCAGGCAAGAAGCATGAGGAACATAAGCATGATTCCAAGAGTAAGGCCTTCTCATAGAAATTACCTTAGTAGGTGGATTATCTAAACAGCGCGCTACCAGAGAACGTCCTCTCAACTCTATTTTATTCTGATGTAACACATCCATTGTATGAGTGCGGCCTGTCCAGATTTTATTAACAAGCTCATTTTCCCTGATTCTTTAGTCTGCTTTGAAGCCACCTTCTCCATGACTGAACTGGAATTGTTGTACTATTCATCAAAATGAAATTTTCTGAGGAGTATCAATTTGTTTCCTAGAAAGTACAATTATAGTCATGCACTGCATAATGTTTTGGTCCATGAATTACTGCATCTATAATGGTGGTCCCGTAAGATTATATTACTGTGTTTTTACTGTACCTTTTCCATGTTTACATACACACTCACCATTGTCTGACAGTTGCCTACAGTGTTCAGCACTGTCACACGCTGTACAGGTTTGTAGCCCAGGAGCACAGACTATGCCACGTAGCCTGGCGGAGTAGTAGGCTACACCATCTAGGTTTGTGTAAGTACGCTCTGTGACGTTTGCACAATGATGAAATCACCTAATGACACGTTTCTGAGACTATATCCCCATTGTTGAGCAATGCATGACTGTATATAAAAATGAAAATTAAAAGTTATGGTTATTGCTTAAATTATGTTCTGATTCTTTTCATAATGATGGATAATTGAGAGTTAGGAATTTTGGACTAGTAAAATATGGTCATATATGTGTATGTATATGTGTGTGTATGCATGTGTTTCACTTTATTCAAGGCAATTTTTTGGAAAATGTTAATGTAATGTGCATTGAATTATAAAACTAATTTTAAAAATGACCATTGTTAAATGGTTATACCATTCAAAGGAGCATTGCTGTTATTATTTTGAAAGACTTTATTCTTTTAGAGGAGTTTCAGGTTCACAGAAAAATTTAAAGGAAGGTACAGAAATTTCCCATATGCCCCCACGCCCAGGCATGCATAGCTGTCCCTATTATCAACATTCCAGAGTGGTATATTGGTTACCACTGATGAACCTACATTGACACATCATCATCACATTAAATTTATAGCTTATATTAGGGTTCGTTCTTGGTGTTGTACATTCATTGGTTTGGATAAATGTGTAGTGATATGTATCCACCGTTACAGTATCACACAGGGTGTTTTCACTGCCCTAAAATTCCTCTGTGTTCTGCTTATTCACCACCATCCTCCACACGCCTGCTGCCCCAAACCCCTGGCAACCACTAATCTTTTTATTGTCTCCATAATTTTGCCTTTTCCAGAATGTCAAACAGTTGGAATCATATAGTATATGGTCTTTTCAGATTGGTTTCTTTCCCTTAGTGGTATATATTTAAGGTTATACCATGTCTTCTCATGGCTTGAAAGCTCATTTCTTTTTATCACTGACTAATATTCCATTGTCTGGATGTACAACAGTGTATTTCTCCATTTATCTATTGAAGGACATCTCGGTTGCTTCCAAGCTTTGGCAATTATGAATAAAGCTGCTATAAATGTCCGTGTTCAGGTTTTTGTTTGGACATAAATTTTTAACTTTTTTGAACAAATACCAAGGAATATGATTGCTGGATCACATGGTTAAGACTATGTTTAGCTTTGTAAGACAGTATTATTTTTAAGCAAAAAATAAATATTTTCATAAAGAGCAATCATATATGGATTTTCTCCTCTTTTCTTCTCTTTCTTTCCCTTTCTCTTTCATCATAAATTTGTATTTTCCTATTTACTTAAAGAAAACTAAGCATGAACACATAACATCTGAGTCAGGGAAAAACAATGAACCTACACATTGTGTTCTTATATGGTTCTATATTCAAGGCAACAACTTTTAAATTAAAATTTACCTTTTGCATTAAAAACATTTACTATTATGCTATTATTATGGACATTGGTTGGAGTTCAGCCTCTAAGTCTTGTATATTAATCATAAAGATGCACACATCCATATCCATAATTAGCATACCTGCCATGCTTCGCTAACATGCTTGTCTAAAGAAAAGGACTGAATAATTTTTAAAAATGAGTTATCAGTGAATAATGCACATTTGGTTTGGTTTGGAATGTCTCAAGAATTACAAATAGAAACTTGCAGATTTATGTAGGTGTATACTAGTTTAGTCACCTTCGTTGTCTTTGTTAGCTTCTGTTCTTCAGGCTACTGTTTCCCAAAGCAAGGTCTGCAAAAATAAATAATCCAGGGAGAAATATTAACAATTATCTATTACCAAATAACTCACAATTTTCTCTTTGTAATTTATGAGCTTGGGTGACATGTATGGTTAATGCCATCTCAGGCTGACATTCTCCAGCTACCAGGCCTCTTCTGATCCCCTCTCAATGGCACTTTTGTGCTTGCGACACAAAACTGTCTTTGGTGTTAGAAAGCTATTCTTGAAAAGGTGGATCTGCAGACGGAGGACGAAATGTAGCCTAAAGCACTAAGTGAAATGCAGATGGTTTATACGCCACCTTCCACAGCTCATGGAGAGTTTACTCTAGACACGGGATTTTAGTTGGGAGTAGAGGGATATGGTAGAAAGGAAAGCAAATTTTCTACATAACTTCATTCTGACTTTAATAATCCCCAGAGAATTTCTGGGAGGAAGTGGTTGTGTTTTTCATTTAAGAGATGTAAGAACTCAGGTGTGAAAATATTTCTTCCTGGATATACTATAGGTTATAGGTTGAGCTGGGGCCAGGTTGCAAGGCCTCTGAGCACCAGTCCAGGGGCAGGAAGCCAGAGCATAGCTCAGTACCTTGGCATCTCATCCTTCCTATAATTGGTGTCTGAGTCTGGTCTTGGTAACAGGATCGTTCCCTCTCTATTATCTGTCCTTCTGTTTCATGCTTCATTATTCCCTGGAACCTTCACTGCTGCTGCTTTACCAATTCCTATTGTGCTTCAATTATTTGGAGCTCAGATTTAGAATGCCAACTCTTTCCCCTCATTCTCCACCTGGACTGGGTCCCATTACCTTGCCTGGCCTCTCGTTTTGCTCCGTCCTATGTAGACTCTTTGGATTACCTTCTTTTTGATAGCCTCAAGAAATGAATTGGCAAGAAAAAAATCAAACCCATTAAAAAATGGGCAAAGGACATGAACAGAAACTTTTCAAAAGAAGATAGACTAATGGCCAACAAACATGAAAAAATGCTCAACATCTCTAATCATCAGGGAAATGAAATCAAAACCACAATGAGATATCACTTAACTCCAGTGAGAATGGCTTTTATCAAAAAGCCCCCAAAAAATAAATATTGGCATGGATGCAGAGAGATAGGAACACTCATACACTGCTGGTGGGACTGCAAACTAGTAGTGCAACCTCTGTGGAAAGTAATATGGAGACACCTAAAGAGCTACAAGTAGAACTACCATTTGATCCAGGAATCCCATTACTGGGCATCTACTCAAAGGAACAAAAGACATTCTATAATAAAGACACCTGCATTCAAATGTTTACAGCAGAACAATTTATAATTACAAAGATGTGGAAATAACCCAGGTGTCCATCAATACATGAGTGGATTAATAAAATGTGGTATATGTATACCATGGAGTACCATTCAGCCACAAAAAATGATGATGAACTAATACCTCATGTAGTTCCTGAATGGAGCTGGGGCCCATTCTCCTATGTGAACTATCACAAGAATGGAAAAACAAGCACCACATATACTCACCATCAAATTGGTACTAACTGAAATGCAACCTAGTGTAGGCATCTGGAAGTTTGGGGGAACATGAGAAGTAGAAAAGAGGAATCAGTGAAAAATGTCAACTACATCCCAATTTTGCTAAGGTCTGGCCGTGTCAGTACAATCTGTATTCATGGCAGCTGGTGGGGAAAGCACAGAAAATAAAAACAAACCAATATTTCCAGGGTTTGGTCACTTTGCCAGCCTGCCAAGGAGACAGATGCTGTTGACGGACTTGACCATAAGCTCTGGTTGGAAGGCCTCTCAGGCCAGCCGAGCCATGGAGGCAGAGGAAGTCTGGTGATGGAAGTGGCACCAAGCCCAGTGTCCAGACCCCTGCCTCTCACTTTCGGCTGCATCGTTTAGTCTCAGCACAAGACTTTAGTACAGTCCCTTCCCCTCTTTGGCCACTGATTTCTCCATCAGCAAATGAGCCATTGATGTTGTGAGTCTCTAGGGGGTTAGGGAGACCAAAAGGACAGAAGGCAATAATATTCCAAATCTGATTTCAAACAAGGCCTGGCAAATTCTGGGATTAGAAGATGAGAGCAACAATGTGAAGCTTCTGCTTGGGAGTCGAGAAACTTTCTAGGGAAAGGAAGCCCGGGAAGTGAAGGGAGAGGGAGCGTCCCAAGGAGGCCCTGCACAGGTTTTTCGTTCTACTCACTTCTGCATGTGAATTTAAGACTCATTCAAGGTGCTGGATTGCAAATCCTCAAGACCTGTATTTACCCGTAGTTTATATCTAGCCCACAGAGAAGCCGAGCTAGCCTGTCTTCCTGCCTTGTAGGTACTGTTCCAGGAGTGACACGGTTGGAAGCTCATGCCCATTAAACTTCATTGCGGGACTGTGTTGTTCCTCCCTAACTCCTCATGTTTCACAATTCCCCAAGCTCGGCCTATGAATGTGGCACGGGAAGTGATTCCCAAATTCGTAGTTTGATTGCTGTGCAGAGAAGAATAGCTGGCAGGGAGGGAGTCAGCAGTGCAGTCGTTCGGAGGGCTCCAGTGACCTTTCCTCATTAGGAAAAGCCCCACGTGGAGAAGGTTACTGCCTTTGCAAACGGTTTGGTGCAGGGGACAGTATATATAGTTGACTCTTGAGCAACATGGGGGTCAGGGGCACTGACACCTCTGCACAGATGGAAATTCATGTATAACTTTTGAACGCCCCAAAACTTAACTACTAATAGGCTGCTGTTGACTGAAAGTTTGGAAGCCTTACCAATAACATAGAGAGTCAATTAACACATATTTTGTACATGTATTATATACTGCATTCCTATGGTAAAGTAAGCTAGAGAAAAGAAGATGTTATTAAGAATATCATGAGGAAGAGAAAATATATTTGTTATTCGTTTAGTGGAAGTGGATCATCCTCATTATCTTCACATTGCATAGGCTAGGGAGGCAGGAGAAAAGGAAAGATTAGTCTTACTATCTCAGGGGTAGCAAAGGCAGAAGAAAACCCACATGGAAGCAGACCTACACAGTTCAAACCTGCGTTGTTCAAGAGCCAACTCTGTGCGTGTGTGTGTGAGTGTGTGTACTTGTTGCTTCCAATGGGTGATTCTGATTCCCCAGGCAAGTGCTAGGAAGCACATTCTCTGTGCGTTAGTCAGCAATTGAATTGCTTTGGCTCTTTCTTTGGTATTCCACATATTTTATAATCTATATTAAAATAATGGGTTCTGAAACTTGGTGAGACAAGGCTTTTGAAAGGGAGCACTTTTGGCTGTGTGATGTAAATCCGTTTCTCTTTAGAAGGACAGGGGGCATTTGGACAGGACTTCTAGTATTGCAGCCAGGCATGGTATAAACTGTGCACAGAATTAGAAATGAGTGAAGCCCGTCACCCAGTACTGGGCTACCAGAGTCCACTTCTTGACTTACGAATAGGTCACATTCAAGAAGAGATGAACATGTCCTGACAGGTCTATTCTGAAGAGCCAAACTCTGTGCTGAAGCTTAAATAAAGGGACAGGGAAATCTCTCCTTTCCTGTGATGTAGAAATGAAAGGATGAGTCTGCTTCATGCAATAATTCACCATTTCTTTCTCATGTGAGGGAAGAATCAGAATTACTGCTAAGCTCCCTCTGTTTCCCTCGGATGAGAATCTTCAGAGGAGAAGAACTTGAATTAATTTTCCCTTCCCAGCAGATATGTTCCTTCAGTAAAATAACTCACAGTACCAGCGCTGGTCTACCCAAGAAGGCCAGAAATGCACTGCGCACTTAGCCTGATTCATGTCCTGCAAAGCAGAGACGAAGCCAGGGTGCAGAGGAGGTAGAAGGAGAGCCGGAACGGAGACTTGTTTCCTTTGTGTTGGTTTGGAGAAACAGCAAAGCTCTCTAAGGATGAATGCTATTATTGCTGTCACATTTGGTTTTGCAGCTGATGGCGGGAAGATTAATGAGGACTCTGTCTCGCCCAGTCCAGTCTACATTCTGTACATCCTACTGGAACCTGCTGCCAAATCCAGAGCGTGCATTCCTTCTCAGCCCACACCCTCTTATTTCAATAAGAATCAATAAAACAGAGTAGAGAAAAACAGAAATCAGATCCTCTTTTACTGTTTAACTATAAAGAGCTGTTTCTAGAGGGACCACTGGGATTGCTGTTTAGTCAATGGTGGCACTTCTTGGATAAATGAACTGTAGTATTTTGTTTAACTAAACAACTGAAAAGTTGGAACATTAAACAAAAAATAAAAAATTGTACTGGGCAAGAAAGATTATGAGAAACTCTTTCTTGGGTTCTCTACCACATCCTGCCTATTCATGGGTTTTCTGTACTCCCACCCCAATACCACCAGCACCTCATCTAGGAAACTCAATACCATGTTAAAGCTGGAAGGGCCCTTTGATAGAACCCAGTTCAACCCTGTGATTTTACAAATTTGCAGACAGAGGGCCAGGATGGTTAAGCGACTTGCCCAAGGTCCTAGAGGTCAACAGGGGCAAGTCAAGACCGGAACCCAGGTTATGTGGCCTTGGTCTATTGCTTTCTCCATTACACCATGCTATTTCTTGAAAAGCTTGGTGCAGATGCCAGTTTCTACTAAACAAATCTAGATTCTAGAAAAAGTTGCAGTCAGACTTTTCTAAATGCCAGAGGGAGGGTATGATATTAACTTTAGAAAAGTCGTGAATTGATATCACCCTGATTTTAAGTCTTGGCCAAAGCTCAATTAATTGCTTCTTTGTTATTACATTACAATCTTATTGTTGTAGGAAGTTCTGGAATATCCCATCACACGTTTGTCTTGGCTCGGTTTTCTCACCTCTAATATGAGAATTGGCATTGAATTACCTTTAAGTTCTATTTTAGTTTTAATAAGCTCTGGTTGCTCTAAGGCTGTTGTTAAGTATTTCCTCCTCCTGGCCTCCCGTTACAATTAGGATATGGAGTCTTCACCCTATAATTATCCATCAATTCTCACATGGAAGAAACTAGGGTTTCATAACTGATTCTGATTCTCATTGACTCTGGAACATTGTTTTTGCCTCCTGCAGTTCTTCCAGGGTGGCTCAAACCCTCAGGGGACCCTTGCACCAAAGCTTCAGGGCAGCTCTAGGCAGAGCAGCAGGGCTTAACTTATTTGTTAGGAACTACCCAGCTTCTCAAATGTGGACTTGGGCTGGAAGCTATGCCAATGTCTCAATGGTGGCCTCAAGAAACAGATAACTAAAAGAGGTGCCTGACTTGGCATTCTCTGGGGGACAGTTCTTGACATGTTTGCAGAGAGGGATGTCTGTTTTCTGGTATTAGCCTTCCTAACAAAGTATTAGCCTTCCTAACAAGGTATCAGCCTTGTTCCTAACTAACCACTGAAAGATGTAGGAAGACTTTGGGAACCTGCCCCTAAGTCTACACTCAGATATAGATGTTGACTCTTTTCAATATAGAATTCTCTAAATTTGTTAGTTAGAATATAAGAGATACACACATACTAAATTTCATTCAGTTCGTAGTGGTAGGGGAGATGATGTTTTTATCCACGTTTTGAGATTGCTACCTTTCCCTACGTTCTTACTGTAAAGACTTGGAGAAAACTTTCCAAAGCATCTCTTTTGCCTTTCCAAATTCTATTCATTCATTGAGCTCAAATGAAATCGAATGATAAAATTTTCTCTGAAACAGCCATGAATTTATGATCAGTAACACATGATTTAATTATTTTCCTCTCTTCAGCTATATTGAAAGCTTCATTGGAACAGGCAAAATGTCTTATGCCTTTGATCTTCCTTGTGACTTCTACGTGATAATTTGTATTTAATAGAGTAAAACATAATGAGGAAGCAGTGGGAATAGTTTCTGGGGACTCTCAGCCCCAAGGCCACATGTGGCCCTCCAGATCCCCAAGTGTGGCCCCTTGACCAAGTCCAAACTTCACAGAACAAATCCCTTTATTATAAGGATTTGTTCTGTAAAATTTGGATTCGGTCAAAAGGCCACACTCAAAGATCCAGAAGGCCACATGTGGCCCCGGGGCTGCAGGTTCCCCAGCCCTTCTTGGTCTATAAAATTTTCTTGGTCTATAAAAAAATAAAATGTATCTTTCAGGTTACATATATACAGATCTTTATGCGGGCTGGGTTTCACTCCTATTGACCATCAAGAACTTTGAAACTTAAAAGCATCACAGATGCTAAGATCCCACTGCAGGCCTCCAGAATCAAAATCCCCAGAGGATATGGCACAGGCATTTATATATTTTTTAAACTCACTGAGTGAGTCTAGTGCACAGCTGTGGCTAAGAAAGCCTGCCTCGTGGAATATGAGGGCCACTGTTTCATGGAACTGTGCCAAATGCAGGCCCCACTCGCATACCCAATCCACAAAGGAAAAACACCCATCATCACTGCACGACGGTGCCAGGATCGTGCCTGGGTCCCCACAGGCAGGTTCTGTGCGAGAGGAGAATAACCGAGGGTTAACATGCTTTTGAACAAAGATTTCTCGGTTGAAAACAGTTTTTAAAACCCTCCACACAGTGACGTTGGGAGTGAAGACGAGAAGAAGGAGAGCAGAGGCTTTTAAGAGAAGTGGAAGGGCACAGAGGCAAGCGGGGATCACGGGTGGGTGGCCGTCTCCACAGCGCGATTTCTCAGGACCTACGGACTCAAAGTGCCCTCATGAAAGACTCACCCCTTTGGCTTAAAACTTCATCTCTTGTTCAAATGGAAATACCTGTGAATCACATCAGACTGGGTTCGTCGTATTCTTACCTGAGAACACACTGTGATGGGCTGGGGAAAGAGCTGGAAACACTGATGGAAGGTAAGTGGGTGTTGCCAAAGGAGGAGACAGACTTGGCCGGGCTTCTCGCAACAGCGGCAGCTGGACGAGTATTGCCACTTTGATTTGCTCTCATTTAAAAGGAAACTGCTCGAAACTAAGATGAACTATTAGATACGCTATGCTTTTCGCCTGCCTGCCCTGCTGAGGAGCTCGCCCCAGCCTTCGCTGCTAGCTCCCGCATCAGGAAGACAGCAAGAGGAAAGCAAGCTCGTCCTCTGGGAGACGGCCCGGTGGTCTGGGCTGGCCCTGGGCTCCCCGCTCCGGCCTCAGCATTTTCCTCTGACTCGCTGTGTGGCCTCCAGCCAGTCTCCAGGCAGCTTCGGTTTCCTCCTATGTCAAACCAAGACAAATACCTCACTTCCCACCTCTCTGGGGCATTGTAAGGCTCTGCTTCTGCCACTCTCAATAACACGTGTCCAAAGACCGTAAGAAGAAAGCTTTTGAGGCGTTTCGAGATGAATCCTTTTTGCTATTAGCATTATCGTCGTATTGGCGCTTAGGCAGCATTAGGTAGAGAGGAGAATAAACAGGGAGGCGGGCAGGTGGCGAACACGGCACCCTCACTCCGAGGAGCAGTGTTTGTAGTGGGAGAGAAGCACAAAGGGGGCTTGGGGTCGGGGTGCGAGGGAGAGAAGTCTGCAATTGGTACCAGATGCCACCATAAGCTAACGACCTGACAAACTTTGTCCTCATAAAACAAATTCCTTAAAAAGGAAGCAAATGGAAATATAAGCTAGTGAGAGAATTTGCGGCAGCTGCCCTGAAACCATTTCTCACTCCATAAACAGGTCTGGGCTTGGCCTTTTTTTTTTCTTTTTCGATCTTGGTCTCATTTCACTCCACTTCTCCTCTCGCGTGCTCCCCCGTCACTCTGCCGCCCTTGCTGCCAGTGCCGGACGGGCCTCTCCCGGTGGCAGTCACGGCAGTGGTCACTCGTGGAACCCCACCTTGATGGAGGGAGGGTCATTCAGAGTATTTGTCTTGTGTCTTGTCTCAGCACCTATTTGTCCTCCGTGGCGGAGTCACTCAAAAACAGCACGTGCTCTTCCACATTAGTTTCTTTGTGATAAACCAGTGTTCATGACTCCCTATCTTCTAGTACTTTCTGCCCAGCATGCTGGAGAAGAGAGTATGTTTTGGACATCCAGGGCATGTAGCCTCTGTGGAGCTTGGAGCTCTCTAGCATTACCCATGAGGCATTCTGATCTCATCCCATAACAGATGGTCAGGTTTCAGCTCCCATCTCCAGATACATTGAATAAATACTCAGAAGGAAAGATTCATTTTCTATGTTGCACAACCAATTATCAGGATTGGATGTGGGGAATCTATGCTGACTCATTAACAGCCCCCAACTTATCCATTTCTCCCTTCACCAGGCCCCGTGGTGGATACCGCATCGCCACAGGGAACAGCCAGGGTTAAAGGAGTAAACAAGCTTCCTTCACACCACTCACCTCTAATCCCCCCAGCCCGTTCCTAGCCAGCACAGATAAAATAAATGCCGGTATCACTGGCGTGTGATTTCAATCCCATGGTTATAAGGTCAAGGGCGGCAACTTTAGCATATTCCTCTCAAATCTGCCATTATAGGGCTAGTGATTTTTAAATCAACTCTCCATTATTTCAAGGCAGTATATGTATATTCAATGACATTTTATTTTCCACTTTCTTATATTGTTGCTCAGCTTTTTGATAAAGTCATTGACCACTAACATAATTCAAGGGCAAACGGAGCACATTAATGGTGACGAGATCCACAGTAGTTACTTTGGCTTAATTAGCACCACTGAAAATAACATCAGGAATGAGAAAATATCTTGTTAGTCTCCCACACTAGACCGTGTTCCCTAAGGCACCATTCTCATTAAGCCGCCAGCACTCAGACCAACGCCTTGCAAACAGTGATTGCTCAGTAAATGTTTGTTGTTGGATGAGTGGGCAGGATGCTTGAATCATTGTTTGATAATGATATTTTCTGTATTTTAGATCCCCATCTGTCACTATGAAATTTAACAAATTTCCCGTTTTGATAGCCTCTGACTCACTTTGCTGTCTAAAACATAAACGAAGTTAATTCAGAAAACTTTTATTGTGTCTACTACAGCAAGGTATATAATGAATATAAAGTGGATAAGAGTCAGTATTTCTCTTCCAGAAGCCATAATCTAGTTGGGATGTTCAGCATTTCAGAGACGCTGATACAGATTACCTTGTGAACAAAAGGATGAATAAATAATTAATGAATTAGAGAACAAGAAGATGCATACGTGACTATAACACAGGATCAAGTAAAAGAAACGTTAGAAAGTGTTAGAATGGAGTTGTTTTTCAAATTTCACTAGAAGATTCAAAGGAGGAAAATATCTGAAGGGGCTTCTTGGAGAAGGAAGGTGTCTCAGTTCATTTCGTGTTGCTATAAAAGAATACCTGAGACTGAGTAATTCGTATGGAAAGGGGGTTTAGTTAGCTCCTGGTCGTGCAGGCCGAGAAGTACAAGAAGCACAGCGTGGGCATCTGCTCAGCTTCTGGCAGGCACGTGCGAAGGGGCAAACCCCAAGGCAGTCCTGGCTCTATACCAACCCGCTCTTGCAGGAACTGATCCATTTCAGCCAGGACTAATCCAGTCTCCTGAGAGTGAGAACTCAATTTCTACTGAAAGAACGGCACCAACCCACTCGTGAGGGATCCACTTCAGGACCCCAATGCCTCCCACCAGGCCTCAACTCCCAACACCACCCTAGTGGGGATCAAATTTCAGCATGAGTTTTGATGGGGACAGCCCATATCCAAACCACAGCATCCCAAACTGGTCCCCCAAAACTCCCATCCTTCTCTTATACAAAATACCATCACCCCATCCCAGGAGACCTAAAAGTCTTAACTTGTTTCAGCACCAACCGAAAAGTCCAAAGTCCAAAGTCTCACCTGAGACTCAAAGCAAGCTACTTCCATCTACTACTCTGTAAGATAAAAAAACAAGTTATTTACTTCCAAGATAAAATAGTACAACAAACACTGGGTAAGCATTTCCATTCCAAAAGGGAAAAATTGGCCAGGAGAAAGAAATGACAGGCCCCGAGCAAGTCTGAAACCCGGAAGTGCAGACATTAAATCTTAAAGCTCTGACATTCTTCACTCTATGCGCCACCTCCTGACCACAGTAGGGGGGTTGCCTCCTCCCCAAAGAGAAACCTCACCTCATGGCTTTTCTAGGCATAGCCCTGTGGCTGCTGTCACGGGTTGGTGTTGACTGCTTGCAGCTTTTTCCCGGGCTGAGGTTGTACAGCTCTGGTGTCCTGGCAGCAGCCCCTGCGCTGCGGCTCCGCGAGGCATCGCCCTGGTTGGGACTCTCTGTGGTGGTCCTGCCTGTGCAGCAGGTTTCTGCCTGGGCTCCCACGTTTCCGATGCATCCTCTGAAATCCAGGTGGAAGGAGCTGGGCCTGCAGGGCTCTTGCATTCTGCGCGCCTGCAGACACAACACCGTGTGAACATGGACACGTCCAGGGCGGACGGCTTGTGCTCTCTGGAGCCGCAGCACGAGCCACACCTGCAGCCGCTTGAGTCCCGGCTGCCGGAGCAGCAGGTGGGGGCAGCCTTCCGAGGCACCAGAGGGCAGCGGTGCCCTGGGCCAGGCCCCTGAAATCGTTCTGTCCTCCTAGGCCTGCGGGCCTGTGATGGAAGGGCAACCTCCAAGATTTCAGAATCGCCTTCAGGGCCTTTCCCATTGTCATGAGGGATGGCACCTGGCTCCATCCCATCAGTACTACTCTGTTCGGCAGCGGGTCGCTCAGCCACAACCTTGAGTTCTTCTGAAAATGCTCTTTCATTCTCTACCATATGGACAGGCTGTGGATTTTCAAAGCCTTTGCAATCTGCTTGGCTTTTCTATGGCAACTCACTGGAAACAGTTAGAAGTAATCACACAGCAATCTGAGTGCTTTGCTGCTTAGAAATTTCTTCTGCCAGGTATGCTGTTCTGTTACTGTTAAGTTTGGCCTTCCACGAAGCCGTACGGCAACACAGTTCTTAGCTAGGGTGTAACAAGGGTGATTTTGCTCCAGAATCCAATACATCGTTCCTGGTTTCCATCTGAGACTGTATCAGAATGGCCTTTGCTGTCCATGTATCTATCAGCGTTTTGGTGAGGACCACTTAACCAATCTCCGAGAGGCTCCAAACTTTCCCTGTCTTTTTCTCTTCTTTTGAGCCCTCACCAGAATCACCCTTGAGGATCTGTTCACAGCAATATAGTCTTTTTCTATCCTGTTCTTCCAAACTGTTCTAACCTTTGCCCATTATCCAGTTCCAAAGCCACTTTCACATTTTTGGGTGTCTTTATAGCAACACCCCATTCCTCGGTACCAATATTCTGCCTTAGTTGTTTTGGGTTGCTATGTAATACCCGAGGCCGGGTAATTTATAAAGAAAAGAGGTTCGGTTAGCTTCTGGTTCTGCAGGAAGCACAAGATGCACGGAGTGAGCATCTGCTCGGCTTCTGGCGAAGGCTGTCCTGCTGTGTCCTGCCGTGGCAGAAGGTCAAAAAGGACGCGGACACGTGCAAAGCGGCAAAGCCCACGGGGCATCATTGCTCATAACAACGCACTCTCGTGGGAATGAATCCGTTTCAGTGGGAAGGGATTCAGTCACTCTTTACCATGAGAACGGCACCCACGAGGGGTCCATCCGCTCCCATGACCCACCCTCGCCCCACCCGGCCCCACCCCCGTCACACCACATCGGGAATCAGATTTCAGCATGAGTTTTGGTGTGGACAGACAATATCCAAACCACAGCAGAAGGCCTTTTAAAATCTCTCAAGTTGAGGAAAGGTACAAAAGTGGGAGAACCACCAGCAGGGTGGCCAACAGCAAACAGACCTGAGGGCTGGACCTGGGCCATTGGCAGCGAAGCGGTGGAGGGAACTCAGCTGGGAGCAGTGGCAGCCCTGTGGGATGGGTACCGGGTACCGTTACCATCCCCATCTTCCAGGGGCGGGAGCTGAGACGCTGGGGAATGAATCACTCACTACAAATCACACAGGGAGTTGATGATGGGGCCGGTAATTTTTAACTGCCATGGCTCTGCCACGGCAAGACGGTAACACCCTTTTCGCTCCATTGCACCTCCGCTGCTGCTATGGTCCAGGCTGTCTCCCTGACCTCTGGGGAGTTTCTGTGTCTTTCCTGTTCCTGATTTCTTGGCCCTAGCAATCCAGGCAGCAGTTCGCTGCTGAAAGGATGTCTCTGGAAGCAGCTGGCACAATGTCAGTTCAATTTCTGATTAGCCTGTGCTGATGCTCAGTGGTGTGTGCTGGTATGGCTGTACCAGTTGTCGAAATAGTTCCATATCAATCAGTAAATGGACATTGCCTTTCAGCCATCTCAGATACCCAGGGTCTTCAGACATGGACCGCTGGGACCTCCCCATGGTCCAGCATTCAAAAGGCTGGTGCCTGACACAAGCAGGGGCCTCCAGGATTCACTCCTGAGCTTTGTCCTGGATGCGTTCTGACTGTTTGGGACCCAGCAGTGCTGACTGTTAAACATTTCGAGTATCATCCCCTGATCTGCTCATTTCTGAGATCATTCAGAACTCTTGAGATCCACCCTCTACCTGCTCCCATCGTCATTTGATCCTCCTGGAAGAAAGAGCCACAGGAAGCCAGTTAGCTATTACTCGTTACTATTATTGTTTATGTTTATTGTGCCACCTGGTTCCAGGTGTATAGAAAAAGGTGATGAGTTAAATGCAGGCTTTGGAGAAAAATCGTTCTCTGTGGTTTAGGGGCACCTCCCAGGGGGAGCTGCCAAGTCATTGCCGCCTATTGGTTCCGAGCTGGTCCTAAGATGCTTCTGTTTCTGTCGTCCCAGCTGTGTCCACCGGCCATGTGGGGAGCGGGGCAGCTGTGCGCCATTGCTGCTTGATCACGCTGATGTGGCGAACTGTACCTCTAGTGGCCCAGGTCACATGAAGTGTGCTATCACCTGTCAAAGGGGATGTGCCCTTCAGACCAGCAGCGGGCAGTTCCTCAGGCCTGTGCAGGTGAGTTGAAAGCACCTGGTCGTGCTCCTATGACGGAGCTCCTGGGGAGGGAAGCTGTCTGTCCTCTTCTGCCTGGCCCAGTAGAAGAAGGGCAGATGTTTTAAAATCGTTTGAAAGGAAAACATGAGGGCTCTGACAAGCAGAGAAACATGGCTTAATAGAAATACAAGGTATATAAAAGCGTGTGCGATGCTGATTAAATAGTGTGTTTCTCTCCAGGTGGGCAGTAAGTGGCAATGCTTATTCTGTTTTTCTCCCTTGTTTTTGTCTTCCTGTCAGAAATTATGTTCGCTACTTTTGCCTTCAAGATGAGCATGCCACAGTCTAGACTTGTCCATAATTTACAGGCAAGATAGATGGCAATCAACTTATCTGAGGTTCGTCGTCGGTCCCCTTCCCCAACCCTCCTTACAAGAAGGCTGGAGAAATAGAACCGAATTTGCTCCCTCAAAGTGCTAAATCTGTGACTGAGGCAGAAATTCTATCATGATTCTAGCTTTGGCGAAAGTTTCCAAATTTCTGCAGGCTCCATTCCAAATTTCTATAGCATCATTTTCAGAATTTCAAGGTAATTTAGAGTAGTAGAATATATTGTTTAAGAAGAATATGGCTTGGGAGACAGATTTGAATGAAATTTCGGCTTCTTCATGTATTAGGTGTGTAAAGTTGGGTAAAGACAAGCAAAACTAACGTCTTTAAGCTTGTTTTCACATTTGTAAATAATTAGAAGTCCTTATCTCATTGAGTTATTATGTTGTCTGATTGGAAATAATTTTAACACCTCTAGCAATGATAGGCACATAGCACTCTGTTAAGCTGCCATTATTATGAGCAGAATAATGTATTCTCAACTAAGAATTTTGTTTTCCATCATTCCTTTAGAGAGTTTACAGTACTGCATAGAGGAATTTTAAGCATGAAATCAGTAGTTAGGAAACATGACCATATTATGAGATAGAGAAAGGACACACCAGGCAAAGGATAATCGTACTTGACGAGAGGACCAGAAAGATGAGGAAAGGGTGACACACAATTGTTTACCAGATATCAATGGTTGGGGAGACTGGAATTTTTTTCATTTTTGTGCCAATCGATTGCTTAACATGTTATAAACCTGTGGGAGAATTTCACTTTCTTGTACATGGTCAGAATTTAAAGACACAATCTTTGGTTTCCAATGGACTAGGTTCTGCCTAGAGAGAAACAACTTTAATATACTTTGAGGTACCGACTTCTTG
Source organism: Avahi laniger (assembly GCA_963575035.1). Taxonomy (NCBI): domain Eukaryota; kingdom Metazoa; phylum Chordata; class Mammalia; order Primates; family Indriidae; genus Avahi; species Avahi laniger. The sequence goes on along the minus strand of CAUYSK010017140.1, from coordinate 11,423 downwards.
GTCTGTGATTCTTTAATTAGGAAGGCAGAGCTGTTATCATTTGTTCTTTATCCATCTCAACTCAGAAAAAGATATACCCACCCCAGAAAAGAGATAGAAAGAATGAAAAAAAAATGCAGAGACCGAATATACCGATGTGATAGGTGAAGAAGGAGAGAGAAGAAAAGACAACGTTTATAATGCATTAAAATCAGCAGCAAATTCAAAACAAAACAGACAACACCAAACAAAGCCAGGAGAAAAACCAGGCAATATATGAAGAGTTCAAGAGATAGTCTTTCAATGATAGTGGCTTGCTGTGGTTGAAGGAGACTTCCAGGCTACGAGAGTGTGAGGGGCAGCATCTCGGTGAGGAGGAGGGCAGGGGGAGCTCACCCTTTGCCAGCCACATGGTGGAGTCAGCAACAGAGCTCCTCGGCTGGCCGCACGTTCCTGTCACCGAGGCTGGCCCCGTGCAGGAAATCATACAATCCCGGCTCGGCTCGTGATCACAAGACGGTGGGGATGTTTGCTTTTTGTTGACACGAGAACTGAAACTAAAGAGAAAAATGTGTCTGGCTTTGCACTGGGTCCCTCTGGCAGGCCACAGGGAAACACTGGTCGCAGGCAGGAGCTGCGAGCCAGGACTCGGTTTCAGGGGCACAGGTGCCTTCGGCAGCCATTGTACCTGTGGCTTTGGTGCTTCCATAGTCTCCTGGCGGGATAGCTGGCTCAGCCAGAGACGTGCCCCTCTCTGCCTTTGACCTTGGGGAACCCAGTGGCTAGAAGGATGGCCGCACTTTTCCCAAACGAGCCATAAGCCCCCAGGTCTCTATGTCCTGCTCCTTCGGTCCCCCCACCCTGGAAACCTTCTGCTCCCGCCTGCCCCTGTGCTGCCGGAGAGTCCTGGTCATCTTTCAAAGGCCAGTTCCTGTGCCACCTACTCCGAAACCTCCCCTAAATGCTCTCCCTGTCTGCCCAAGCAGGGCAGTCCCTCCTCCAGCTCCCGGGGTGCTGTTGTACCACCGCACAGCAGCAGGTAGCGTATGATACGGCTTTGTTTTTGCATGTTTATATTGCCTTTCTTCCTGATCCCAGTCTTCTACCGCTTTTATTTTATTGTTTGCATCCTCTCCAATCGTTATAGAAGGGGATAGGATAGGATATAAGAGATAAAAATACACCTCTAGCGTTTTCCTTCTTTACTTTCTTTCCTGCCTTCCTCCCTCCTTTTCTCCTTTCCATTCTTCCTCCCTCAGGCGTTTTCTGAGCCACTGTTTCAACAGGCAGTTTGCTCCCCTCGTACATTTTTAGCTCCTTGAGGGCGTCTCGTTTAGTACGGCGGCTCAGTAAGCAACTCTTCCTGTGATTAGTGGCACGTGCTCCAGGGCTGCCCTGCTGAAATGACGGGCCCCAGGAAGCACCTGGGATCTCTCCTATCCAGCCACGCAGTTTGGAAGGTGCACCGTGCGCGTTAACTCTCAGCTGCTGTCGCCATGCACCATTCTCGCTGGGGCTAGTTATCTTCACTAGCGTTGTCAGTTGGCTTATTAACGAGGGTGCCAGCAGGAAACAGACGACGTGCTCAAAAGTAGGTAATTGGAGAGAATTTAATAAAGGGTCTCCTGGTACAGGTGTGGGCAGGATACAGGGAAATCACAAGGGGATGGGCGGTCCCCCGGGGTGGAGAGGCTCTCCGATCTTCGCCAGGCCTGCAAGGCTGACTGAGGCAGCAGCAGCACCGCACGCAGAAGGAGCGGAAGCTGGATGGAGAGGGCTCCCCAAGGACGCAGCCCACCCACAGCGCCCCCAGGAGGGAGTAAGGAGAATTGGCATCCTGGCCTCCCTCTCCTCTGTCCCTCTGGGGTCTGCCGCTGCAACCCAGGGGCTGAACCCAAGCAGGCATGAGCGCGAGGAGCCCACAGAGCAGGGGACGGAGGGTAGAGAACAGACTGGGAGGCGTGAGTGGAGGGCGGCCAGCAGAACTGGCCTGGAGGAGTCTCGCCCCTTGATGACTCCCTTCCACTAACAGGCTCCTGGCATCAGCATGGTGCCTGCGCACTGCGAGACTGTGTATTAAAACAACGAGACATGAAGAGGGACAAAGGCAAAGTAATTGTACCCGTTTCGAATGTTTGGACAAATAATTACCAGGACTCTTCCAAAGCCTGGAAACGATTCTGATAAGCCTTTTTATGTGACCTTGACAGAGGCAAATTCTCTGTTTCTAGAAGGAAATTCTGCTCACGTGTTCCTCTGGGCACTGGGACCGGGACGTGAGCTGCATGCCCCTGGACTGTGGCGCTCCTGATCCGTCTTTGGTGAGCTACGCCACCTTCTCCTGCTTGGAGGGAACTGGCTTTCTGAAACGCTGCTCGGTCTCCTGTGTCCCGCCAGCCAAGCTGCAAGGTATTGTCCGGCCAGCCAGGAGTTGCACGCAAGTTCTCTTCAGTCCCTTTACTCTTGGGGTACTTCGGGGCTCTGTTCTTCCCTCCAGCATCCTTCCCATTTGCTCCACTGTGTCACCGTCTTCTGATAACACCAGCGAAGTCCCAAAGGGCAGCGCCATTCCGTGTCTCCACCTTCCTGAAAGGATGCGCTGACTCAGGGTCTCAGTCACGAAAGAATCTTAGACTTCCCTCTGTTGTTATCTGATTGTGTGCACCCCAAAGTTAAGGCAATTAGAACGGTTGTCCTGATAATATGAATAGTCAAGATATCATGCACATTTTAAAATTTAACATTTGTAACCATCCTGAGTTATATGTGTTTAGCTCTACAAATAGATGAGAACACAGTTACGTAATTTGTGCCTGGCTGTAGAGCTGGTTACGGCTGAGATGGGATGGGACCTGCTCTCACTGGGCCCCGCAGCTTTGCCTTTGCCTCACCAGACTGCTCAGCCTTTGGCGTGCCTGACAATTTCTCAGGAGGCTTGTTGTAAACTCAGATTCCGGAGCCTGACCCTGAGAGGTTCTGGTTTGGGAGGTCTGAGGTGGGCTAGTGATGTCGTGGTGAGTAGTCCCTGGATTGCACTTGGAGAAACCGTGACATGTACTGACGTATACATGTGGCACTTAAGTACAGAACTCTCCATCCAAACTGCCTGGGTTCAAACCCTGGCTCTGCCCCTCATTAGCTCAGGCACGTTACTGAACCCCTATTTCCTCATCTGTACAAAACAGGATACTAATAGGATCTCCTTCATAGGGCTGTGTGAGGTTCAGTGTCCACACGAGTTAATACATGTAAAATGCTTAGAACAGTGCCTGGCATATAATACGCACTATAAAAATGTCATCTATTATTATTTTAATGCTTTCCATGATACTGTCACTGCTATATTTTTGTTATTTGTAGGCAAGAAGGGAAGTAACGATTTGGTTGGTAGCCCTTCTTTCATTCAGGTCAAGGAAGATTTATGTGGCCTCTATTCTGTGTAAGAGACCATACTGGATGCTCTGTAGGGGAAAAAAGACATAGGATGAGCATTTGACGTGAGATTTTTGAGACACTGCTCAAGAAAGACTAACGTGACTTTTGGAGCATCCCAAGAGACTGACAGATTTCCATTCTTTCTGCGGCATCGTCTTTCCGGACTGTGTTCTGAGCATCCTGTGCTTCTCTTTCCTGGAGTCAGGGCTGAGCCCGTGGCTGGCCTGCCTGGAGGACGGGCTGTGGTCTCTCCCCGAAGTCTACTGCAAGCTGGAGTGCGACGTCCCGCCCGTCATTCCAAACGCCAGCTTGCTGCTGCCGCACTGCCTGCGGGGCAACCACGACGTGGGCACCGTCTGCAGATACGAATGCAAACCGGGCTACTATGTGATGGAAAGCGCAGAGAGTAAAGTCAGGAGGTAAGTCGGATAGTTCCCAGCCCTCGCAGCCCTGCCTACTCGCTGCCTGTGGTGTCTGTGTGTGTGTGTGACTCTCTTCACCTGCCCAGACACGTGCTCCAGCCGTGACAGGCAGGTGACCTGCTGTGCTTTGTGGAACATGTTCTCTCCCATGGCAGATTCCACAGTCTCACCTGGGTGCTTTTTAAAATAATTTCTGCTCTAATTATCACTTTCCTTGAAAGTAAGTATTAGGAATCTTTAAGTGTCCCGCGTGTCACCCGAATCCAGCTCTGTGCCGGCCCCTCCTCAGCGGTACAGCTCACAGTGACAGGCCTGGGAGAAACTGCCTGGCCTGGTCCCCGGTTCAGGCACTTATTAGCTGTGTGATATTGGGAAGGTTTCTTTCTTGGCCTCAGTTTTCTCATCTGTAAAACAGGGATGACAATACTAATATCTGCCTTATAGGGCTGATGTAGGGACTAAATGGATTAATATGAATAAAACATAAAATTCAGTAAATTCGTTCTAAAACATAAAATATTACATATTTTGGTTATTATTATTGTTATTGTAGTCTTTCTGCTTTCTCCTTCCCGTGACCTTTATGTATGCATACTCCTAAACCCGTAGCCAGGAGCACCTTTCTTCCAAAGTTATGTGAGATTAGAAAGAACAAAAACTTTACAGCATAATTTAAGAGGAGGGGCTCTCAGAGAGTCAGCCTGTGTTCAAATCCCCATGCTCTGTTTATCGGCTGAGTAACCTCGGGCAAGTTACTTAACTCTTTGGGTCTGGGTCTTCTTCCTTGCACTGAGGACGATGCCCACAGCAGAGGGTTGAGCTGAGGATTAAATGAGGTAATGTCTTTCCAGCTCAATGCCTGGCTTGCGCCAGTTACTGAATAAATGGTTTCAGAAAAAGACATTTTTTGAACAAACAAACAAAAAGCTTCCAGAAAAAGAAATTCCTTTCATTTAGTAAATAGTAGCTATTCTATCCCTACCGTAAATTATATAGGTACAGGAGCAATCATATCCACTTCTTACACAGGGCTTAGTTCAAAGCCTGACCATAGGTATTCTTTTTTGTTTTTAATTTTCTTTCAGAGTATTATGGGGGTATAAACATTTTGGTTACATGGTTTGCTTTTGTGCAGTGTGAGTCAATGTTATAAGTGTGCCCATCCCCCAGAGAGTGTGCACGGTACCCGTTAGGAGTGAATTTACCCGTCCCCTCTGTCCCCTCCCACCTGCTTGATTTCCGATGAACGTTATTTCCATATGTGCACATAAGAGTTGATCGATTAGTTCCAGTTTAATCGTGAGTACATGTGGTGTTTGTTTTTCCATTCTTGGGATACTTCACCTAGAATGGTCTCTAGTTCCACCCAGGTTAATACAAGAGGTGCTAGTTCATCATTGTGTTTTTGTGGCTGAGTAGAACTCCATGGTGTACATATACCACATTTTATTAATCCACTCATGGATTGATGGGCACTTGGGTTGTTTCCACATCTTTGCAGTTGTGAATTGTTCTGCTATAAACATTCAAGCGCAAGTGCCTTTTTTTAATAAAAAGCCTTTTTTTCCTTTGGATAAATACCTAGTAATGGGATTGCTGGATCAAATGGTAGGTCTACTTTTAGCTCTTTGAAGTATCACCATACTCCTTTCCACAGAGGTTGTACTAGTTTGCAGTCCCACCAGCAGTGTATGAGTGTTCCTATCTCTCTGTATCCACGCCAACATTTGTTGTTTGGGGATTTTTTGATAAAAGCCATTCTCACTGGAGTTAAGCAATATCTCATTGTGGTTTTTATTTGCATTTCTCTGATGATTAGAGATGTTGAGCATTTTTTCATGTTTATTGGCCATTAGTCTATCTTCTTTTGAAAAGTTTCTGTTCATGTCTTTTGCCCACTTTTTAATGGTGTTATTTGATTTTTTTCTTGCTGATTTGCTTGAGTTCTTTATAGTTTCTAGTTATCAGCTCTTCATCAGATATACAGCATGCAATTATTTTCTCCCATTCTGTAAGTTGTCTGTTCACTCTAATGATTTTTTCCTTGGCTGTGCAGAAACCTTTTAATTTGATCAGGTCTTCTTTAATATTGTTTTTTGAACTAATAAAATCCCAGCCAGGGCATTACCAATGATGCCAGGAAATACAACACTTGCTTATAAGCTGGAATTCTCTAAAGGAACAGAAAAAAACAGTGAGGAAACTTCCTATCTGACTATCACCCTTCCTCTAGTCTATCCCCAGCCAAGTCAACGTGGGGCAACAGAGCCATGGCCTTGCCCTGAGCCTGCCATTCCCGACAAGGCCCAGGCTCATACAGGGGGGAGGAAGAGGAAGCCCATTCCCTGCCCTGCCTTCTCAGAACACGAGTAATGTCGATGAAAAATTCATGGGAGGCACCATTCTCTGGTTCAGTGGACGCTAGCAGGTGTGGTAAACAGGTTTTGACAGCTGCGAGCACATTTGCATGTGATTTTCATAGGATCTGGATCCCATTTGCATAGGATGCAGGGACAGGCAGTGAGGGCCCAGGGAGTCTTCAAGTGAGAATGTTCATATAAATAACCTGAAGGCTGCTGTTTTCTTGCTTTTTTGCTCTCTTTTCTTACCTTCCTCCTCATATACCAGCAACCACCTCAGATATCTACAGAACAGAGCCAAAAGGAAAAATGGCAGGGTGCAGAAATGTCTCAGGACTCGGAGAAATTAAGGGGAACGGAGATCATTGCCAGCTCTCTGGGCCCATGACTGAGCTTTCCCTTGAGAAAAATGAGGTCTCCGCCCAGAACTTCAGGGTCTCCGCCTTACCTCCAGCCCCCTTCCCATGGACGGGGCACTTGGGGGCCGTTTGCAGACAAAGCTTTCCTGGCTGAGAAACTGGACGCTTGCATCACAATGCGGGCATCAGTTTTGGCTTAAACATTTACATTCGCAAGCACCGTGCTGGGGAGAGATTAAATTATTTACCGCGCTGTGTAAACTGATTAAATCTTAGTTTACACCTGTTTATATAGCAGGCAGCGGATTGGTAATCAGAGGTTTGCAAGTTGGACGTAAATCACTGTCACTTGCTTCTTGTGTTTACTCAACGAACTATGTCAGCCTTGTTCCTTGCACATGGAAAAAGCCCAGTGTCGTACGAATGGGGCCCTAAAATTCTTTCTAGGGCAAGTTGGCATGCAGAGAAGAAACGGAGAAAAACAAGCAGGGAAATCAATCCAGAGACAGTGGGCACACGCTAGTTTTATGCCATTGTACAGGGTAGTAAAGAAAAGGCACTTAATGGTTATATTTGCAACTTGTTTGCACGACCCTGAGGAATACCCTCAATATCCGTGTGTATCAGGTTTCGCATCTGTCATAAGGGAGGTAGTGCTTATTTCTATCCAACAGTGTCGTTTGGAGGCTGAAAGTTGCGTAACGTAGTGAACGCATTTTCTAAATTATGAAGTTCAATACATACACACTATGCTGGATATTACTTTTCATTTATTTTTAAAAGAAGAAAACAATTACCAAAGTATTACTAGCTAAATACATTCCCTTCCTACTTCTCAAGTCTACTGTTTCAAGAGAAAAGAAAGGTAAGTGCTGGACCTGACTTCCTCCGAGGCCTCTGCTCCAGCTCTGTCCCCTTCCACCCAGGGGTGAATTACAAATAAAGACAGACGTGTGAATAAGACCTTGGCAGTCAAACCTCAAAATTCTCAGCCTCAGTTTTCTCATCTGTAAAGTGGGAATGATAATACCAATACCATGGGCCACACCCTCCCTCCTGAAACTCTTCTTCCTTGATTGTGTTCCATCTCCCTCCTTCATGTTCTGTCTTCCTCTCTGTGTCTTCCGAGTTTCCTTCCCTAGATTTTTTTCCTCTAACCATTTCTTCAATGTTGATGTTTTTCTGGGATCCCTTTTCCAACTTGTCAGGGGTGAAGCTTATTTATCCAGTGGCCTCAGCTTCTAATCACAGACTGGAGCAAGGCTCCTCCCCTGGGCTCCCCCTGCACACGGAACTTCCCTGACAATGTCCCTTCCCCCACTGGTTCCAAATGGTCTGATTACTCGCCTGTATTCTCCAATAGACCGTGAATATTTCTGTTCAGCAACAGGTACCCAGTGGCTAGTATATTTACTGGTAGGTACTCAATAAATACTTTCTGAATGGATGAAGACATTGCATTTATAAGAAAATTCATAATAGGACTTTGACGTTAAAATTGATGCTAAAAGTGGCGAAGGAAAGAGAAGATTTTTCTTAAGAGGTGGTAGTAATCTCTATTTCAAGTGCTTTAGAGTGGAAGAAAATGTTTAAAATATATGCATATGTTTTTCTTCTGGCAATTTTCTCAGAGACGTAGGAGGATCATTTTCTAAAGATAGTTTTAACTTTATTTATTCAACATGTATTTATGCTTGATTAGTACAATTCTGTGCAAGTTAGTAGCACCAGAAAAAAGATCAGACCTCTCACCAGGCTCACTAGGACAACGCTCTCACACTTGGCTGCACGTGAGAATCACTCAGGGAGATTTTAAAAACCCTAATGTCCAGGTCGCACCTCAAAACAATTACATCAGAGTCTCTGGGGGCAGGACCCCGGCATCGGTATCTTGCAAAGCTCCCCAAGTCACCACAGTGTGCAGCTACGGCCGAGAAGCACTGGTCTAGGGGAACCTTTGTTCCTGTTAGAATAATATCAGTCATGAGATTTTGACTTGCCCAAAACATCCAGAGTAAAGTTTGTCTCTTTTCAAAATTAGTGTAGCGGCACTTTCGCATGGCAGATTTTTATATCTCTTTGAGGCTTATTTATTTTCGAAGGTAATAGAGAAAATACAGACAGAATTAAAACTCCAAAGAGCCTGTGAGGTTTACGCAGTTTCTGGAGTTCTCTCCTCCCCCACTGTGTGACGCACACAAACTCCTTTAAGCGCCTTTTCTCTCGTGCCGCTTCCGCGTGCACGTCGCCATCAATCACTCCTTTGTTGTTTCATTAACCTGATATCTTAGGAAGCTAAAATAAACGTGTTTGACTTATATCCTATCAAAAAGACCCGTATTCTATTCCTCCTTATCTTGCATTTCCACAGCTGCCTTTTCTCATTACGTTATCTTTACGTGTGAAGGTTACGTTAACCCCATTAGGGCCCAGAATTAATTTAACTTCTAAGTGATTCCAACCTTCTAACTTTACTTAGACAGTCTCTCCTTCTGCGAGTCATTCAGCAAGACACCATCTGTCAGGTGCTGTCGTGGGCAGGGGTAGCTGTAAACAGCCCCCCTTTCTGAGGGCTGCCCATGGTATCCACTGTTCCACAGTACATGCAGCTATTTAAGTCCTAGAAACACAAAAGAAGGTCAATACAGCAATAACTAGGCCTCACATTATAGCTATTGTTTAACGAGTGTCTGTCTGGTGAAGGCCTTTGGGGGAGCCTTGTCTGATCTCAATCGTGGGAAGACCCTGGTGTGGGCTGGAGCCAGGGGTGTACACCTGACCCCTTTCTGCACACACAGAAAGAGTGTTTGATGTGGCAGGGAGTAAAAAGCATAAAGCCTGGTCTCTGTTCTGGTGAGCTGATGAGGATGATGACGATGATGATGATGGTGATGGTGATTCATTACTATATAGCGAGTATGCTAAGTTTTTTGCAAACATCACCCCATTTATTTCTCATAACAATGACGCATCTTATTATTAACAATAGTGTGATATATTATGAGATGGTAATATGTAGTTTGATATATTATAATAATTATACTACATTTTAGTATATTATTATTCTTCCCTATTGCAGACGAGGAAACTGAGGCCAACAGTGTGGCCAAGTAGGACACCTGCCCACGGTCACTCAGCCAATAAATGCCGAAGTGAGATTAAAACATTTCTGACTCCAAAGCCTGTGCTTTGAGCTAACAAGGGCTTTTATCTGGAGGAAATCACTCCATTTCTCTTGACTGCCTTTTCCACATTTGTAAAATAAAGGGGAAATCTTGAGTGATTTCCAGCTCTAAAAGTGTGTATTTTACTTTTAGTGAGAAGAGGCATCACTTTGGTATAACATCGTTGAGAGCAGTGATCTATACGTAACAATGTATTATCATCAGAAACGAGAAGCAGTGATATATTATAAACACAAACACTGCACAGGCTAGAACTCAGTAGATCATACTTAGGGTGATCTTAGGGTAATACTTGGAGAACTTTTGGTCAGAATGAACAGCCAAGGTTGTATCTCTTCTTCTTGACGGGTTTTAGTACATTGTTCTCCATTCATATTCAAGGGCACTAGGCCTAGGTGAAGAAAAAATATTGGGAAAACTTTTAGGATTTCTAGAATTGAGTTTAAAAATTAAGCACTTCTCTGAAACTTCTAAAGAATATAATTTAGTTGAACAGCTAAGAAGGGTTTTCTTTGTCTAAGATTTATCTCCTGGCTTAGTGGTTAATTTTACAGGAGGCTCTAGGGTTAGGGAGATCTAAATTTGAATCCCAACTGTGCTATTTATTAGCTCTTTGACCTTGCGGAAGTTACCGATCAGTACTGAACCCCACTATTCTTGTTTATGAAATGGAGATCGTGGGAGTACTTATAGGATCATGCGAGGATTAAATGAGATGCTAGATGCAAAAAACTGAGTGCATTCTGGGTCATATAAAACTTTAGTTCAGCAGCAGCGGTAGATCATCATCATCTTCATTGTCCCCATCATCATGATCACGATCATCTTCATCACTGTCATGACTTCCGGCAGCTTAATCCACCTGAGAAAATCACCCTTGCTGCCTGGGGCATCCTTTCGGTGTGTTTAACAGGCAGCTTTCTTGTTTAACGAGACATATACTCAGCTATATTTTTATCAGTGCCTATTGTCACCCATCTGTGGTTGGTTCCTACGCTCCAGAAGAAACAGCATAAAGACCAGAAACTGGAATTAGCATTCGAGGTGGGAGGTACAGATCGTCAGTGACCAGGGGGAAAAGTGATTTCCCTGCCTATAAGAGAAACACGCATCAAAACAGAAAGTTCATTAAATGTTTTAAAATTCACTTCCTTCCCCCATTAGAACCCTCTCTTTATGTTTCCTGTCATCCTGCTGTCTGCTCAGTGAGTTACCCAGCACTATGGTGGCTTCAGGTAGACACCAGAAGACAAAAGGGGAATATGGGGAAAAAGAGATGGAAATGAAATAGTCAGCAAGGTGGAGCTGGACATGCTTTAAAAGTAGATGAGCAAATACGGTCAGGCTGCCCTGGAGGAGAAGGACAAGGGCATGTGCTGGAGCATCACCCAAATATTTCGGCTCTTGATCATTTTGAACCGTAGCTTGAACCTCTGAGGTTCATCTGGTTTTATCCTGCCATAGGAAGGAACAGACAGACTTGGCTAGTGACCCGCAAAGGTACAGTTAAGGCGAGCTAAAACTGCTGAAGGAGCCTGGATTTATGATTTTTAAAAAATCAGAAAAATAATCTACTTAATTTTTAAGCTCTGTGTCATAACATCGTGCATGTACATACATGAATAGGTGCTGAACCTATCTGACATACACACACATCCTGCCTGTGATTGGCCAAGAAAGGCA
>CAUYSK010017138.1:0-40826 GCA_963575035.1 Avahi laniger | reverse complement strand
GCTGGGACTACAGGCATGTGCCACCATGCCCGGCTAATTTTTTCTATATATTTTTTAGCTGTCCAATTAATTTCTTTCTATTTTTGGTAGAGACGGGGTCTCGCTCTTGCTCAGGCTGGTCTCGAACTCCTGAGCTCAAACAATCCACCCGTCTCGGCCTCCCAGAGAGCTAGGATTACAGGCGTGAGCCACCCTGCCCGGCCTCAATTGAGCTTATTTGAATACTTTCTCTTCTATTCCTGGTTATTCTAGCCCGTGATCTATCTTTTTCATGTTTTGGAAGAACAAACTATTCATTTCATAGTTGATTCTTTGCATTGTTTCTTTGGTTTCTATTTTGAAAAATTTTTTAGTTTCCATCTTGATTTCATCATTGACCTAAGGATTGTTCAGCAGCGGGTTTACTGATTATGTTTAGTTTAGGTTTTTTTTTTGAGACTGTGTCTTGCTCAGGTGCCCAGGGCTAGAGTGCAGTGGCATGATAATAGCTCACTGTAACCTCAAATGCCTGGGCTCAAGTGATCCTCCAGAGTGGCTGGGACTACAGGTGCATACCACTGTGCCTGGCTAATTTTTATGTTTTATTTTAGAGATGGGGTCTCGTTCTTGCTCAGGCTGATCTTGAAATCCTGAGCTCAAGGGATCCTCCCATCTATGGCTGTTTTTAGTTTTGAGAGCTCCTCTTAGAATTGTTTTCTAGTTTTTTTCCACTGTGGTCTGAAAGGTTGATAGTATGATTTCAATTTTTAAAGTTTGCTGAGGCTTGTTTTGTGGTCTAATATATGATCTATCTTGGAAAATGTTCCATGTGCTGATGAGAAGAATATACATTCTTCAGTTTTGGGGGAGAATGTTCTGTAAACGTCATTAGGTCCATTTGTTCTAGAGTCCTACTCAAGTCCAGTGTTTCTTTGTAGATTTTCTGCCTTGATGATCTTTCTAGTTCTGTCAGTGGACTGTTGAACTCCCTGGCTATTGTGATGTTGCTCTTTATTTCTTTCCTTAAGTCTAGTAGTATTTGTTTTATGAATCTGGGAGCTCCCATGTTAGGTAGAGATAACTTTAGGAATGTTATCATAGATGACACAAACAAATGGAAAAATGTCTCAAGCCCATGGATTGGAAAAATTAATATTATTAAACATTTATACTGTCCAAAATCATTTACAGATTCAATTCCCATCAAAATATCCAAGTCATTTTTACAGAACTATAAAAAATTCCTAAATTTCATATGGAACCAAAAAAGAGCCCAAATAGTCAAAGCAATCGTAAGCAAAAAGAACAAATCTGGAGGCCTCACATTATCTGAGTCCAAATTATACTACAAGGCTATAGTAACCAAAACAGCATGGTGCTGGTATTAACACATGTATAGACACATAGAGGAATGGAACATAATAGAGACCTCAGAAATAAATCCATGTAGCTATGACCAATTGATTTTCAACAAAGCAGACAAAAACATACATTGTGGAAAGGACATCCTATTCAATAAATAGTGCTGGGAAAATTGGAGAGCCATATGCAGAAGAATGAAACTGGATCTCTATCTCTCATCACATACAAAAATTAATTCAAGATGGATTAAAGACCTAAATATAAGGCTTGAAACCATAAAAATTCTAGAAGAAAACATCAGAAAAACTTTTATGGACATTGGCCTAGGCAAAGAATTTATGACTAAGACTCCAAAAACAAATATAACAACAATAAAAATAAATAAATTGTGACCAATTAAGCTAAAAAGTTTCTGCACAGCAAAGAAAATAATCAAAGGTAACCAGACAACCTAAAGAATGGGATAAAATATTTACAAATTATATATATGACAAAGGACTAATATGCAGAATCTATAAAGAAATTAAAGAAATCAGCAAGAAAAAAACAAATAACACCAACATAAACTGGGCAAAAGATGTGAACAGATATTTTTCAGAAGAAGATATATAAATGGTCAAGAAATGTATAAAAATATTCTCTACATCACTAATCAACAGGGAAATGCAAATTAAAAACCACAATGAGATGCCTCTTTACCCCTGTCAGAATGGCCTTTATTAATAAGTCAAAAAAACAATAGATGTTGGCAAAGACTTGATGAAAAAGGTATACATATACACTGATGGCATGAATGTAAATGAATACAACCTCTGTGAAAACAGTATGGAGATTCCTTAAAGAGCTAAATGTAGACCTACCACTAGATCCAGCAATCCCACTATCTACTCTAAGGAAAAGAAGTCATTATATCAAAAAGGTACCTGAATCCAAATGTTTATTGCAACCCAATTCATAGTTGCAAAGATGTGGAATCAACCTAAGTACCCATTAACTAATGAGTAGACAAAGGAAATGTGGTATATAGATACCACAAAGTACGACTCAGCCATAAAAAGGACTGAAATAATGTCTTTTGCAGCAACTTGAATGGAACTAGAGGCCATTATCCTAAGCGAACTATCTCAGAAATGGAAAAACAAATACATGTGCTCACTTATAAGTGAGAGCTAAATGATGGGTACATTTGGTTATAAAGTGGTGTAACGGACACTGGAAACTAAGAAGGGGGAAACGAGGGAGGGGTGTGAGGGATAAAAATTACCTACTGGGTACAATATATACTACTCTGGTGACGGGTACACTAAAAACCCTGACGTTAGCATTGAACAATTCATCCATGTACCAAACACACTTGTCTCTGGTCTGCATCTATTGAAATTTAAAAAAAAAATAAAAGAAGTGTAAAACTTAAAATCCGAAAACTACAAAATACTGTTGAAAGAAATTAATGAATATCTACATAAATGGAAAAGATTCCTATATTCATGGATCAAAAGACTTAATATTTTTAAGATGAAATATTGCCCAAGTGATATATAGATTTCACAGCACTCTCTATTAGAAGCCCAGCTGAATTTATAGAAATTGGCAAGCTGATTCTTGGGAAAATATTCATAAATATATGTCATAAATAAAACAGTCTTAAAAAAAGTTCAAAGTAGGAGGACTCATATTTCCCAATTTCAAAATTGCTACAAAGAAACATTAATCAAGACAGTGTGATGCTGACATAAGGATAGACAAATAGATCAAATGAATAAAATTGAGTCTAAATCCACGTGTCTATAGAGTCATCTGATTTTCAACAAGGATTCCTTGGAAATTCAATGGGAAGATAACAATTGTTTCGACAACTCATGCAACTTGATAACCACATGCACAACAATAAAGTTGGGTTCTTACAACATATCATATACAAAAATTAACTCAAAATGGATCAAAGACCTTGATATAAGTGCTAAAACTGTAAAACTCTTAGAAGAAAACTTTGTAATAAATTTTCATGACCCTGGATTTAGCAATGGATTCTTAGATATGTCATTAAAATCATTAGCACTGAAAGAAAAAATAAATTGGATTTCAAAATTAAAAACTTTTGTGTTTAAAGGGCACTATTAAGAAAGGAAAAGAAAGCTCACAAAAAGGGAGAAAATATCTGTAAATCCTGTATGTAATAATAGACTTTTGTCTAGGACATACAGAAAACTCATAACTCAATAATAGACAAATGATCCAATTTTTTAAAATGGTCAGAGGATTTGAATACACAACTCTCCAAAGAATGTATGTGACTGGCCAAGAGAAGATGCACATGAGAAGATGCTTGATATTATTAGCCATCAGAGAAATGTAAATCAAAACTGCAAAGAGACTCCACTTCATAACAACCAGGATTGCTAGAATCAAAAAGTCAGATAATACAAAGTGTTAGGAAGAATGTGGAAAAATTGGAATCTTCACATACTGCTGGTGGGAATGTGAAATGGTGCATTCACTTTGGAAAATCCTCTGGCAGTTTCCTCAAATATTTAAACATAGAGATATCATAAAACACACCAATCCCACTCCTAGCCTTATACCCAAGAGGACTGAAAACATACATCCAAAGTAAATCTTGTATGTGAATGTTTATAGCAGCACTACTTTTAACAGTGAAAAAATGAAAAACCTAAATTTCCATGAGCTGATGAATGGATAACCAAAATGTATATCCATGCAATGGTCACAAAAAGACATGCAATACTGATACATGGAGCAACATTAATGAACCTTGAAAACACTATGGTAAATGAAAGAAGCCAGTCACAAAAAAAACGCATATTATATGATTCCATTTATATAAAATGTCCAAAATGTCTAAATCAACAAAGACAAGTGATTGGTAGTTTCTTAGGGCTGGGGAGCATAGCAGAATAGGGAGGTGATAGTTTAATGGTATCAGTTTTCTCTTTGAGGTAATGAAAATCTTCTAAAATTTACTGTGGTGGTCCTTGCATGGTAAATATACTAAAAATCATTGATTTGTACACTTTAAACTGTAAACTGTATGATATATGAACTATGTCTCAACAAGCTGTAAAAAGAATCTACTTTTCAACATATCAGTTGTAGAACTGAGCAATATTTAGAAAATTTGAAAGAGTGTATGATCAAATATTTTTTCCCTTTGAAAGCTTGTGTTAATCATCCCTCTGTTTCTGATTCATTAACATGTAATTCATCAGCATGGCTTCTAAGGCGGCCATTTGCTGACTAAGGGGACTGATAAACCTTTTATTTGGTGAACCTTGGTTGGATACTTTTCTTTTTTTCCTCTGAACCATGAAGCTGTGCTTGGCAACATTAGTTTTAACTTAGTTCTGGAAAGGTTCATTTCCAGTTTCAAACTCAGATCTCAGAAATTGCAAGGGAGTCTTACATTTTGTAAAAATGCAGAACGTATTGTTTCCTCTGATGTGAATGATGAAGCAGATTGTATATAACACTGATGAGCAAGATAGCAAGTTCAAATGTCTGGAAATTTTAGCTGTATGTAAATTAATACGTAGTGCCCGAAACATGTTTTGTACTAGCTCTCTTTCCTGTGGGGCATTGGTTGGCACGAGGAGGGCTGCCACATGAGTACTGCCAAGAAGAAGCAAGAGGAACAAAGATTTCTACTGACTTACTCTCAAGCAGTGACCCTCCGCTAGGCCCTTTATGTAGGTTATGTCCGAGGGAGAATAATAAAATCAAAATGTACTGTGGAAGGGGATAGTGAGGAAGAGACAAAAGAGATGAAAATCACTAATGGGATATTTAATTGTAGAGTTGAAGTGCTACAGAGACACTGATTCGGGGGTACTTAGGAGGCACGGGCTGCCTCAGGTTCCCAAGACTGACAGCACTGAAGGGGTACAGTGGCATAAAGTATCCTCCAGCAGTTTGTTGCAGTAGCAAGTACGGTGTTGCCCTCAAGACATAGTATGATGCGCTACTTGCCCTCACCCTGAAAAGTTTACTGTGTTTTCCAGGTTTTTCTTGTTTTTGATTGTGTGGTTTGAATGCATACAAATAGCAAGAGTATTGCCAAAAGAAGTACCACAGCTTCAAAGAGTGATATGCAAGATACATTAATATTTCACATCCTTTTATTTTTCTGTTCCCCTATGTCTATATCTAATGACAATAATTCTAAAACTCTTTGCAAAAACCTGCCAAGATATTTCTTTCTTATGTCAAATCAAAGATTAACTTACTAGTGCCTAGCTCCTCCTTTGACCCAGTAGAAACCTTCCTATTATTATTCAGCCAGAAACATCTTTAAAACCCTTTCCACTGCTGGGGAATAGCCATCCTTAGTTCCAACTGCACTTGGGGTGAATCACTGCAAGTAAATCAGATTTACCAAGAGAAGGGGAGGAACTGAATGTGAAAACTAATGTTATTTAGGAGTCCAATCTCCCACTCTTCACTACACACATGCACACACACACACACACACACACACACACACACACTTTTGCGCTTTGGGCTAAGGCTGGTAAAGGATTTAAAGTGTGGACAAGGCTAATAACAAATTCAGATGTGTGGCAGCTACTTGGTGTTCTCATTTGCACTGCAGCCATGCTGGCCTTAGACAGAAAGCTGAGGAAATCTCAGTTTTCAACATGCGCAGAATTGGAAAGGAGGAGAAAAGTTCAGATAAATAGTTTTTTTCCCCCGCAAATGCTAAGGGTGATATTTTCATGTTTTCTGTGATAATAATAACCATAATCATAACAAGATCGATTAGTTATGAGGGAGCGTGATGTGCCAGACACTGATCTAAATCCTTCACATAGATAATCCCATTTAACCTGCACACCCTCTAGGGATAGGCCACATTATTACCTAACTTAGCAAATGTGAGAACTGTGCAGAGAGATTTAGCACCTTGTGCAACGTCACATTGCTGAGCTTGTACAAGGGAGACTTGAATCAAAGGACTGACCTTCGAGGCCAAGGGCCTCACCCCTATGTGGCAATAAAATGGAATCTGGGGCAAGTGAACAAAACACATGGCCTGCACGCTAGTTCAACTCACCAACCGTTTATTGAAAGCCTTCTGTGTACAACGAAGGCTCCAAATACACTTTTTCTATCCCATATTAAAATTCAATCACTAAAATTAAATATAGAGGGAAATGAAAATTTACTTAATTTATACTTATAACGTATTATGCTTGTGGCTGAGAAGAAAGTCTTCCAGTTATATATACAATATTATATACACAGTATTTAATTCCTAAAGCTTTAAGGAAAAAAACAGGCGAAACTTGGATTCTAGGTTGACGGAAACTATATGAACGTGACTAAAGGGTCCCACGTAAAGCACCATAAAGTTAGAAGAAAACAAATGTCCCCGCTAAAGAGTCATAACAGAGTTGCTGCCTAAAAATAGATCAATCATATGATTTAAACAGTTTCTCTAGAGGATAGGGAGGGGACATGAAGCAAAAGGATTATTTAAAATATTAAAAAATCCTTCTAGAAGCTTGAGAACAAACACAGCTTTAACAATGTGGGCATCGAGCCCAAAACTGCCAAGTCGCCTTTGGGGATAAAGACATTTAACTGTGTCCCTGGGTGTATAACAAAACAGATTGCTTTCCTCTTCTCCCACCTCCCCTGTAATAAATAGTCAAAGATGCATCGTGTGAAAATAATGCATTTGGGCTTTGAAGCCATATGCTGACACTGAGAATCTGAAATGGGCTGACTCACGGGTCTTGCGAATTTTTTCCTCATTGTTCTGATTAACAAGGTTGGTTGAAGTCAAGCTATGAGAGAACCAGTTGAGAAAAGATGGATGATTCTTCTCTCTTTTCAGAAAATACCACTCAGCTTTTAATTACACATGCTGTATTTATAATAACAAATCAATATTTTGTTTGACTTCACTAACAAGAAAAGTAGTATTTTGGCAATTTTTGACAGAAAATATAAAAATATTATGAGGTTGTAATTTGCTATGTGTCCCTAACCCCATTAGAGTGCCCATTTTGACTAGAGACAAGGTCAACTTGAGTAGGGGTGAAGTCATGGTGCTTTTAACCTGACAAATTTAAATTGAATTTCTGGATCTGTCAGTTAATGACTGTGGAATCTTAGGTAAGCTAGTCAAACTCTCTGAACTTTATTACCTTATTTGTAAAATGGGGATTATATTTATATCACACTCTGAGTTACTTTAAGGATTAGAGATATCACATGTATGCCTAGTGACAAATACTAATTCACATTATAAATAACAGAGTGTTTATCTGATGAACAGTTTGGCTCACAGTTATGGCTACTAACCAAAATGTTCCTTGAACTGATTAAGATTGCTACCAGAGTTTTGGAAATCTTTTAAAGAAAGAATTGCTTTAGCTAAACATGTTGGACTCATCTTTTTTGCTGCTCTTGCAATATACAAAGTACATGATGCAATAAAGAGTAATTTGAAGCCCAAATGCTTAACCCCTTATGTATAACAACCACCGTACTATTTATTCATCAAATATTTACTTAGCTTTCATGGCATAGGTAATGTTGGCATTACAGAGGGTGACCAAAAAACACAATGCTTTGCCCCCATAAAATTTACATTTGTGGAATGGATTGGAGATGAGAGGGGCAGAGTTGCTTGGTTGAAGAGGCAAGAAATGAAGCCTATAGGCAAATATAAGGTAGGTTTACAGATGGCTGTGGATGGTTTGTGTGAACTGATCTGAGAAAGAACTGCCATTTGAAGTATCTCCATTTATAAAATGAAAAAAGGGTTTTTTAGATTATGTAAATTGTATAGTATTCTGGGTGGCCACTTCTGATTTTGACTCGGTTTTTGCTTAATTATTCTAGTAATTTTTTCAATCCAAAAGTCTTGTTGATATATTTCCCAAGAATCCAACCAGTATTTGTTGGTACGATAAATTGAATGCATTTTAATTTTTCCACAATATTGGTAGGAATTGAGGGAAGAGATTTCACACCTAAGGTATTTGGGGCAGATTTTTTTCAATACTCCTTGACCAGAAAAAGGGCTCTGTTACAGACTGAATTGAGTCTCCCCAAAATTCATATGTTAAAATCTTAACCCCCAATACCTCGAGATGTGACTGTATTTGAAGAAGGAGTCTTCAGAAAGGTAAATAAGTTTAAATGAGGACATTAGGGTAGGCGCTAATTCAATATGACTGATGTCCTCATAAAAAGAGGAGGCAGGGATGCGGCCACACACAGAGGGAACACCATGTGAGTGCACTGGGAGAAGGTGACCGTCTGCAGGCCAAGAAGAAAGTCCTCAGAAGAAACCAACCCTGCCGACACCATGATCTTGTACTTCCAGCCTCCAAAGTTGTGAGAAAATTAATTTCTGTTATTTAAGCCACTCAGTCTGTGGTCCTTTGTGTGTGGCAGCTCCAGGTAATTAATTCAGCTCCAAGATAAGAAGAAAGCCACTCAGCCCATTTGCCTACTCAGTCATTTATTTTTCACATTATTTGACTTCAGCTCAAAATAAAGACGCATAATTATAAACATCATTTAACACCTATGAAAAAGCCTTAGTCATCACCCTCTAGGACAAAAATGTGCCTTTCCTATCCCTAATGCTCTTTATTTTTCCCTTCTTGGCAGAAAGGTTAGATATCCACATTTCTTCTTTATAAAAGAGCAATATTCTTTCTACCATACAATACTCTATTTTAAGTTGAACCATTCTGAAAAAAATAAATGACATTTCCACTAAACCGATCTTAGTAGAAATTGAAAAAACTCTGTTTATTAGTTACTTTCTCAATTTTTCATTTCTCTCTCTCACTTCTCTTTCCTGCACCATCCAAAAAAGATGAGTGAGTGGACAGGGTAACAGGTTACTAAACAGTATCTGTCAGCAGGAAATGATTTGGGATGGTATCAGTTAGTTCTTTCCCATTCATATTTCAGAGTTTAATAGAAAGTTGGAATGCTAGACCAGTAGAGCAGGAAATTCTTTACAAGCCCCCATTTCCACATCTGCTGTCTCTTTTTAAATCCATTTACTGAAGTTCAACAGTGTCCCCAAGTTTCCCAATTAGTTTGTCAGTAGGCAATTCCTTGCTGGTAATCCTGTGTTTTTCATAGATGCAAGACTCCCACCTCCTTTATTTTCTCAGAAAGATTTGTACTATAAAAATGTTTGCAAAGAGGTAATGAGAACAGAACACTATTCATATATAGTCTGAATCACACACATTCACACAGTTATTAGGATAGTACATTTGTAAGGTGCTTTTTTCTAAAATTGTTCTTAATCATTGTCTCCTGTAATCCTCAAGACAATTGTATCAGTAGGTAGTCAGTTATTGTCCTGGTAAGTAGGGTATGAATGAAGGGGAGATCAGTGGCAGAATATTAACTGACTCACTCGACAAATAGGCAGACCTGTGGAACAGGTCTCCTGTTGTCCTCTAGGACATTCCCTTACATAAAGGTACATACATGCTGAGCTTATGTCCACATTTGTTTGACCTTTTTTGACAATTTGAATATATCAGCTATTTTTTTTTTGAATCTAAGAGTTTGATTGAAATTACTGATCAATCGAGTGCCAAGAGTTACTTTGGTTATATATGTAACCACTGCCTTAGGGTCTGTAGTACATGGGACACAGGTGTGCTTTGTTATGTCAGTGGGATTCAGAGCAATTAATGTTCTCTTTCTTCTGTCGCCTATTTACACACAGCAATGCTGGGCTTTTTTGAGAATCCTCATGTGATCCTTGATTGCATTACAAAATATGATCAAAAGACTCCACCTCAATGGGCATGATTGTGCTCATTGCTAAACTCAATGGCAATCTATTTAAATATGATACTCTGCAGGAGAACTCCTTCAAAGAAAAGGCACAACAGGCAGTTTATCATTTCCATGCGAGGCATTTGGAGTTATTGCCTCTTGAAAGCATTGGGGCAAACAGGAATAATGCTGGTGGAAGAGTTAAAATGTGATATGATCATAAGCCCCACTCTCTATGCACAATGCTAGTTATGTCCTAGAGTTAATAGCTTGGTGGTCTCTTCTTAACACAAATCAGCCTTCTAAACAGAGGAAAGGAATGGGCGTGGGTGGTAAGGAAATTAGGATCATGGATCCTAGACAATAATGCATCTGAGATAATCGAGTGATGCAAGCACATTACTATTCAGTGTGTGGCAGGGTGCCGCTAATTCACTAAAAAGCTAACTCAGGCAAATATAAATTAAAGCATGTGCAGGATTGGATTGTAAAAAAAATAAGAGCAATTAGTACTGCAGTATGTGCACATCTGCAATAATTCTGTTTGATGCATCTTCTATTAATTTATTTTATTGGAAAAAAAATCAGGTCAACAGAAGGAAATGCACAGATTTTGGCCACTACAAAGCATTTCCAAACATTGACTAAGTTTGCTATGCAAATCTGTCAAATGTCCTTCTTTAATCCCAGAATAGAGAGACAAACTGCCTCTTTTTTTGTAAAGCTGTGATTTTTAAACTTACAAAGTTTAAATTTTAGAACAGTGTTAATTACAGCTTTTGTTCACATACCCATTTTTCCCCTGGTAATGTGCTTCCCATGTTTATAGGGGAAATTATGTTAAATAGTGCATTTAATAATTTAATTTATTTACACTTAACTACAATCCAATCAAATCTGTGATTTATAACATCTAATGAAAAATTATAATTATGCTCTTGAATCTGAAAAGACTCCCTTGTATAATCTTTATTGAACAATATATTTTAAACATTTCTATGTTGCAGTATAGGAAACAACATTTTCGATCTAAACTAATACATAAATATTCAATTAGTGTAGAAAGGATTTCTAGAATGCAACAATTAATCCTTTCCAAACTATAAAAATAATTTAACTTCTAGCCTAATAGGTCTTTAAATATTTCTTACTAAGTATTTGTTATTTCACCAGTAATTTCTGAAATCACTAGCATAGGCAGGTAATCAGTTTTTGATAAATTGAATTGTGTATATATAGAGAAATGGATATTTCTTAAAAACATCATCCATATGTCTAATTTTTATGATCAACTTGCTTTTAAAATGAAGAGCTCTTTTTAAAATAAAAAATTATATATGAGGAGGTAAAATCTACATCAAAAACAAAAAAAATTTCTTCCTAATTAAAATTGGTAGCAGCCTGTGCTTTCTAATTCATGTAAACTCATCTTTAGCTTCCTGATTCCAAATGTGCTTACTTTAAATAATTGATACATTTGTATATTAACACCTTTCTTTTTCATTTACAAAGAAAGCAAATATTTTGGCTGTAAATGAAGCAATACATACTTCATTGATTAATTATCATTATTTAAATCTTTTGACAAAACTCCAGCTCAACAAAAACAGGTTAAAAATATATTGTATCCATTATGTGATGATGCATTCTAAATAATATCATCAAGAAGCATTGTGCCCAATCCAAGAAGATATTTTTGATGTAAATTAAGTTTAATTATGATAATAAATTATGTATTGAATAATTTCTTTAAAAATAAAACTACTTTTCTTATCAATGTTATTAAAAATTCAAAATATGTTTTCTACACTAAATAACAAATATTACAATGAAAACAACAAGCAACTATAATGTCTTGAGGAAAAGTGTTATGTAATTTAAATAAATGTAATATAATGTAATAGTAAATAAGACTAAATGTGTTTATCAATAGAACTTTGCATTGTTACTAATTTATGAATTTCAGCTTCTAAATGAATACATATGTAAGACAATGTTTGAAAACAACTCTTAAAAAATATATCCTCAACAACCATTGAACTTTTGCCTACTGTGTTATGTATATAAAGGAGACTATTTTCTGAGACATTATCTGTGTGAACAGGCTGACTCTCTGGTCTCTTAAGCAAGATCAGGAAAATAGATGGGCTCGAAAGTATTGCTTCTCCCGTACACCACATGTACAAATTGTGCAAGTGTTTATTACTTCTAAAAACATTTGAAAATGTCCTTTTGTCAAATTCATACCATTAAATACATCTACACCACAGATCAAAATCTACATTGCCATGTTAGAAGCCTTTGAATTGGTAATGTTTATCTGTGTATTAAGTTTAGACATGAAGTGATGTTTATGAAGAGTATCATTTTATATTAAGTAAATGTGAATGTTAGTGTCTCGGATAAATTGCACTAACAACATGCGCCCTGTACCACACACTCTGCCAATATAGTTTTTGTTTTGTTGTTTTAATTTTTACATATACATGGTCTGGGTAGTACCTGTCATTCTTCAGAGTTCTAAAGTCCCTAGAACACAGAGCCAGATCAGAGATTCTACATTAACTCTCAATTTCCTGGCTTTTTGAGGGATTCGGCAGACCCATAATGTTTCTTTAACATTGGGGTTTTTTTGTGGTTTAATATTTCTAAAAGCAGTAAATTATTTCCAGCATATGTAAAAAAGACAAATTTCTCTGTGGTTAGTGACCACAAAACAAAACAAGAAACAGAAATACTCCAGAGCATGGACCCTAAGAAAAGTCTCAAGTTTTAAACCTTTATTTTAATATCATATGTGAAAGGAAATTTTGATGAAGAATTTAACTAATATTTTAAGGATGATTTCTAGCCAATTATACATTCCTGTATCTATCATTTCCATTATCAATAATAAGCATGCTAATCACTATATAAACATATATATTCATTATCTCTCATATGCATATAACACTGGTATGAGCTGTTGAATAAGATTAATATTCACTAGTAAAGATATGAGTAATTTAAGATAGATTCTTAATCTTTGATTCAAGGAATTAATAACAAATACTTTTAAGAAAAAAATAGTGAAGTAAAACTATTAGCAAATGACTTTTAATAGGAGGAGGTGTTATTGAATTATCACTGTTTTTATATTTGCTCTTAGATCTTAAGTTTTTATTTCTGTTCTTTTAACTCTAGTAATTCGAAGTGCAGAGAATTTTTGGATTTTTAAAATAATGTTTTACATTGCAACCTCTAAGTTATAACTTTAGAAAACACAACATTTTAATTGATCCTATAGATTTAATATTTGCAATCTGACAGAAAAATATCTCTTGACAATTTAATTTATAGCAGCAATTTGAAATTGTATTTTATTGAGGCATTGTCAGAGATAATAGATCATAGCATGACAAAATGACAATGCTCAAGATATAATCTACCCCACTCCCCAACTATAGACAACCAAATGCTCAGATAAATTCAGTTAATTGGCTAAATAACACAGCTAATAATTGGCTGAGCTTAGACAGCACTGTTCTTTTTTTCCATTTCTATCCCAAACAAGCTCAAACTAACCCAACTATACAGCAAAACTGTGACTTTCACTTAGGGCCAAATAAATAATTCAAGAAGTTCACATAACCTCAAATCAAAGGTACATATACCAATTAGAAGGGCAACATTAATGGTTTGATTGCTCTATATAAGAAAAAGAAGAGTAAAAACCATACTCAGATTATATAATAAAGCAGAAACATTCTTAAGCACTTTCATTGCTGCATGTTACTAAACCTTTACCTTTCTCAAACTTGGCCTCATCTGTAGAAAGAATACAAAGCAATAGAGATTTTGTGGACAAGAGAGACCAGTAATGACAAAATGCAGTACAGATTGTAGACTCTCAAATTCAGGCAAAGTAAGATAATCAAGTTTTTAACTTCTTTTTTATCATTACTCCTGCTTGTTTATGCATATTTCTTCTGGAGCAGATCAAAACTAAGCTGAGAACTTAGATGGTATGCACAGATAGAGAAAATGGGCATATCACTTCGAGATTTCTACCCCCGATATGGTACAACCAATGTTATATATGGAACAGCTTTTTTTCCTAAACCTTCTAAACTACATAGCTTGGGTTTGAGAATTTTTAAGCTTAGAAAATTAAATGACATAGAACCAGATATTTTTAAAAATAAATAATTACAAGCAAGTTGAACTAAGAACAGCTTTAGCATGTATGACATTAGAATTGTTCCTGAACATTTTTCTGGCTTTATGTAACAATCTTTTATTATGAAAGATAGGTTTCAATTAAAAAATTCAATTTCATTATAAAGTAAAGGAGAGGAAAACAAAAACAAATACATTTTTGTTTAATAAATTGTTTTGTTTCAAACGTATAATTATTCTCAAATGAAAACTATAATCTCCTTTATTATGAAGTCCTTTGTGCTAAAAATACATACATATTCCTTCTATTAGCTCCTTTCACTGGAATAAAATAATGAAGTTGTTGTATATCCAAAGCAGAGTTGAGATCCTTTCCCCAAACTTGACAATAAGCTTAAAATTAAATGTAAATTATGAAATGATATCCCAAAAGGATATTAAAAAATAAATGTTAAGTAGAATAACACAGTCAGAACTGTCAAGCACTGAATTAATAGTAAATCACATAATTATGTCAAGGAGAAATAATCCATATTTCAGAGCTCTTCAGCCTAATAACTATGATGTTGAAGCAAATGACTATGTTTGGAGATAATGAGACAAAAGAAAATTCCAGGAAAGAGTAAGATAGTTATAAATAATATATAAATTAAAAATGATTTTACATTTTTAAAATGTGCAAATAACTTAAAGAATATACATACATATTCATCTGTATATCTGTGTATATATAGACACATATGTATATGTATGTATGTATTTTTGTGTGTGTGTGTGTGTGTGTATGTACAGAGAGAGAGAGAGAGACAAATAGCATTATGCCTTTTCTCCCTGACTCAAATCAACACATGCTTTCTTACTTATAATGAATGAAACTTAAGAAATCACACTTCCACTTTCTCTGTGCAAGCAACATTCTTTCTATAGTCACATTTATAAATTTGACTAGAAGCTGTGTGCTTTTTCTGGAAAAGTAAGGTCCATGCCTTTCTTTATCTTTGACGTTTCCAAAGTTGTTACTTTTTTTTACCCTTGCACTGGAATTTTTTTCTTATATGCACAAGGGTGCCTTTTCTTGGAGATTTCACTCTGAAAGAAGGATCAGATAGGTGGGATGTCAAGAAACACAGCCATGTTAATGGTCTGGTACATGGGCTTCTGTTTCCAGCAGTAACAAAGACTCCACTGTGTGTCATCAGGTGAGTCACTTAACCCTGCTGTGTCACAACTGCTCCACCTGCAAATTCAATAATCACCTTTGCCACCCATCTTCCTCTCAGGGTTGTTTTGAGAATGTCATAACTGGTCATTTATTTGATCCATTCAAGAAACACCCAATGCCCTTGGACCTCTAAATGTGCATACCCAAGTGCAAGCTCAGTTATGAAACTACATCCAACAGCAATATTTCCTTACTGAAAGAGACAAAGGGCAGCCAATTGAAAAATGCCAGACCCAAACGACATCTTGAAGGACTTTGAGATTCTCACATGAAAGGCTTTATATAAAAATAAAGTGTTGTTATTACCTAGGCAAAGAAAAATGCACGCATTTTCTGTCAGCATTCAAGAACCGAATATAGTGGTGCCCTCTGCTCCCCTTTGATATTTCATTTGCATTTAGTTTGATGACAATATATATAAATCCTCTTTTTGGTGCCATTGGACCAGGGTTACATTTCAGTGTGTGGAAAATGATGAAATGAAAGAGAAAAGCCTCTGAAAGAGAGTGAAAATAAATGTAATAGCCAAAAGCCAAATAATAGTCAGAGTATATTTAAAGTCTATTAAAGAGCAGCAGTCAGGGTATCAAATGCACACTCTCTCATCCTCTGTGGTCAGCCTACTATGTGGACCACCTGCCTTAAATTACACAAGTTCACCACATCTCTGGAGTGGGGAGGGGGAGTAGGAGAAGGACCGGGGTGGAGAAGCAGCTTTCTCCATTCACAGCAATCATAGGAAATTTAAAATCTTTTTAGAATGCCTCTTTTCAATTCACAATCAATTATATTTCAGTCTCTAAACCACCACTCTTGGGTTTTGAATAATATGTACATATATGCAATAAATAAGTTGAAGTTTCAGTTTTTCAGCAGTTACTGGTTGACAACATGTACTTTTTAGTTACCAGTGATTATGCTGTTTTAGGAGATGACAGAACAATGTAGGACTGTTTGCTGCACAGGAATATATAAGAACGTGGAACCCTAATTGGCTGGATGAGCAGAAAGGATGGCCCCTTCTGGACGGGCTGCCCTAGTTTGGTCAAGAATCACATGTGGAGAGTCTATGTGGAACTTTCATAGACATCAAGTGGAATCAATTTCATAGATGTGGTAATAAGCTGATAATAAGTACTGATAATAAGCTAGCCAAATTTCTTACTAGACTTCACAGTTATTGCTTTTTGGATACCAAGGCTGCCACATTTGGTTGTGAGGGGTGTTCACAGAACAAGGGCATTTGGTCCACGAGGAAAAGGGGCCTGAAATAAGCCTGGCTCTGCAGGATAAGATATAAGACCTTGAAAAAAGGGCTCTCTTTTTTAGACAAAGTGCTCATATAGGCAAATGGCAGCTATCGACTCCATAGGTATTTTAATTTTAAAATATTTAAGTTAAAATAAACATTTGAATCATGATGTTTTAATAAATGGCATCTGAACATCTTTTGTGCTTACTTGAATTTTTATTCTAAACCTAAACCTGAGAGACAATACTACTGATTCCCCCACCATGACAGTGTGGAACTGTCAATACCATCATTTGTTAAATTATTTTAGATGTGGATTCTGGCCACTTTGCCTACATTTTTATATTAGTATAATGGTGATATTAGCTCAAATCAACAAAAATGCCGTGTGCCAGGTGCTAAGCACATGGTGCTAGAATTGTATCAGTGAGGTGGATAGGCACCTGTCTACAAAAAGTATGTAGTTTAATAAATGACTATTAATCATTTAATAGTTGTTACAAAGTGATCAAAACAAATAAAATAGCAAATGCAAAAAAATGTTTTTGGGCTCACTTCTATTCACTTGATTCTAAAATTTACACTCTCAGAATGCTAACTACAAAGGAACTTCTTTTGCCTCTCCATTCCTATTTTTCCACAGGTAGGGGGAGTCCCTAATTTTCTACATCACCCCAGAATTTCAAAGAAAACTGCAGGGGTCTCCAGTGCACATGCAGGAAAATAGCTACAGGTGAGACCAGCCTCCTGTGATTAGAGGCTTCTTCCTTTATTGTCATGAGCATGGCATCCTCACTTCTGCATAGGCTTAGACCTTAGCAAAACCTCCAAGAAATGTTTGTTGACTGAATAATCATTGATTTGTTTAACTGAAGGCAGTGTCATAGTGGCCACCCACACAGCCTGTCACTTGGGGAAAAGTGCGTGGGGAAGAATGAACATTTCAGAATTGCTTTTGCTGATCTACATTTTTAACTCTATCTGTACAGCCAGATCACGGAATAGATCATTTACAGGCATAAATGACAGTCATCTGTGGCTATATATTTGAACAAGTCCACACACTCTTTACCTAGACTGTTATTTTTATGAACTGTGGTACCTCCAATCTGATTACAAGTTGTTCTGTGCATCAGTAACTCATGAAAACCCACTAGGAGAGTGTGTCAGAGGTAAGAAAGGCATCGCACATCACAGATTGAAAAGACCTCTGGGATCATTTGCACAGAGTAGGAAAAACCACTTTTGATCACTATCCTTTGGTTCTGCCTCATTCCATAATCACTCCATGGGGTAAACTGCACTCCAGGTTTTTTTGCCCAACAGTTTCTGTACATGCCAGTTAAATTATCTTTCTTTTTCTATCAGTCTTGAATTCATAAGAGTATTCTTGGTGGTAATTATCCTTATAAAAGGCAAAAATAATGGTCTCAGGGCATTTTTCCACAAACAAGGCTTTGTATCAGAAATTGGAAAAATCTAAACAAAATAAAAAGTAATATAAAAGCTACATGCATTCAAAATATTAGTTAGAATTTTTAATTTAAATAAAGACACTCATTTTCATTTTTATGAAATGAAAAGATGTAACAGCTAAATAGTAATACTCATTTCTGTATCCTGGCCTTTATAATTTACCAGGCGTAGGGTCTACACACAGAATAGTGTCCACTTTCATTGCGTAAGAAGCAGTCGTGTTCTTGTTACCTGCTTTGTTTATCTACAACTTTGTAGAAAAAGAGAAAACAGTGAGCCTTGGGAGATTGTTGCTCAGCTGGAAGAGAATGGGTATCCCGGGCAATTTTGGAGCTTACTATCCTGCTTTAAAATATAAAAACCATGCCTCTTAGCGGAGAAAAGAACACTGGCCTAGGTCAAATTATTTTGGGGCAAATGTCTCAAACACATTAGGCTTCAGGTCCTTCCTGTAAATTAAATGGTTGAATTAAATGAAACTAAACATTGAGAGAAATAAAAACTTTACTCCAATGGTGGTGGGCCTATTAATAACCAATCAAGGAAGGTATGTAAATCGCTATCAGGTCAATGTTGACACTGGAAACCTCTTTTCTTGGGATAACCAGGTACCCAAAACAACTTTTGAAGACACTGTGAAGACAACTACGGGGAAAATTTGAAATAACGACAATGAGGTCAAACCAACTCTCATGATTTAGCAGAGAAATGGTTCCAAACCAGCTGACTGGCAGACCAACCTGTAATTCAACAGTTGAAGTTTGAGCGGCATGTTTAAAAAAAAAAAAAATCAAAAGTCTTATGGAAACTATAAGTGGAAAAGAAACTGCAGCTTGCATATCAAAGACGTGGCTGTCAAAAGATCCTACTTGTATTGTGGAGATTACTTCAAGGCACATATCAGTCTTGCTCATCACAGACAACTGTGGAAATAACACCACCAATGTCACTTTCTAATGTCTTTACATTTCTCAGCCTGGCAAAATTATAGGTCAGGAAGAATACGTGGCTGAAACATTTCAGAAGGCAGTATGTGTTAACTGTTAAGAAAAATGGCAACACCAGTATGCACTGTCTCTTCATTCCACATCAAAATAACATTTGCTATCATAGATATCACAGACAGTTTTCTACAGAAGGCAAATGCCAACCACATAGGAGTTCAACACTAATTTCTCCTTACGCAGAATACAGGTGACCCCTTTGGCCACCAAACTGTCTTTCATGCTAGTTTTAGAAATCCTGTCAGGAAGAATAAAAATTTCTGTGGCTCCTGAAACCTTTTGCGGGTATAAGGTCTTGACCAGCAAATATGAAAGTATATTGTAAGGTTTTCTCTCAATATCAATACTTAGTATCACATTTTGGGTCTTGTAAGTGCTCCCACATGTTTCAGAAATAATTAAATTTTTATTGACATTTTGGCCTGTCTCCTAAAGATGAATATCCCTCAGCTGTTATACATTTGATAGGTTTGAAGTTGGGAAAGTTTTTTATTTAATATTTTTATGCTCTTGAATATATACATACGGAAAAGACAAGAGGTGACCTGAGTCTTTTGATGTAGCGATCAAACTCTAGGAAAAAGGCAGTGACTTTCGAAAACTCCCAGGCTGTCCCTTGAGAGAGAGGAGGGAATAATCAGTAGGCTTTTTGTCATATGATTAAGCTTATCAAATCGGGATCAGTTCTACCTAAACCAATAAACCTTGATCTGATTCCTTGTTTTGTAACGTTATGGAGAACGAGGAAAGCGTATGCACTGGAAAATGAGTTTGTTTAAAGGCTCTCGAATTAATCCATTATCTTTCACCCAGGAAATTGGGTTTATTTTTCAATTGGGAAGGCAAATAGCTGACCTTTAAATTACTAACATGGAAAGAACTTAAAAGAAAAAGAGAGGATGCAGTCTCAGCAAAAATGACTGAAATTATCAAATACTGTTCCTCAACTATTAAAGATTCCCAGTCTTGTAGGATTCTAAGCAAAAAACCAGAATATCACTCAGGGCTAAACCTTTCTCTATAAGCAAACATTTACTAGCTGTGGCCTGGCCTAGACCTTCCTAATCGCTGGCCTCCAAGCCTGCGCGGCTAATTTCTTCCTTAATTTGCCTTCGCTTTGGGAAAGAAGAAAGAAAACAAAATGCCCCCTCCTCTGTCCCCAATCTGTTCTATTTCCAAGGAGAAGAAATAGCTGGAAAACCTCCTTTCATTTGAGAAAAGCGTCCGCAGGAGGCTGCTGCCGGTCGGCCCCACCTTTGCTTCAGGTTGACAAATGCCTTCAGCGCGTTCTCAGCTCGGCTGGCCCTAGGGGTGCCCTAAAATCGCTGTAGCGTCCGCCCTGTCTGACCTGCCCCCCTGCCGCGGCGCACATTTCAGCTTTTCGGCTTCACGGTGGAGCTCGCAGTAATTGAGTTGGGAGGGTTATTTTTCCTGGCCTCGCCTCGCGGTCCAAAGCCTGCAGGGAGCTTTCGGAAAGACATCGCCTCCTCCCCCGACTCCCGGGCAGCTTCTGAACACGGCGGGCCTCCGCCCCGCGGGGACCAAGATTGGGATCCACTCGGCAGCGGCCCCGGGCTGAAACCACCAGGTGTCCCAACGGAGGGCTTATTCCTGCCCCGCTTCACATTTGGGGGTCAAATCACATTAACGCCAAACCACCAATGGGACGGGGAACAGGTGGTTAATTGCACAAAATACAGTTACTGGAAGAACCTAACTTTGCAGGCGGGTGACTCAGTTTCCCTCCGTAGTTTTATCATCATAAAAAGCAGGCCCCTCCCCTCTCCTTAGCTGGAAGGCGGGGAAAGGTTATCAGCGGCTGCACAAGACTGGTGCACGCTGTCAGCGGGCAAGCGCGTTAGGCGCGCGAGCTCCCATCCGCGTGGCAGGTTTCCCTCATCCCTTCCTGGAAGGTAAGAGTTTTGACATCTGGAAGTGTCAGAAAAGAGCCTTTTGCCATAAATCATCCCGAAAAGCATTCAAATCAGACAAGCGTCTAGAGACCCCTTAGACACTGCACCCCCCAAATCCTGGATCAAAGTGCAGTTCCTGGAACTATAAACACCTATTATATGCAAAATCCTACTTATCTGGAGGATGCTTAAACCGAAGGAAAAGGAAACGGTAACGGGCATTTGTCGCTGTAAATCCTCCGCACAAATTCACTCACGGTATTGTCAACTGCCTTCTTGGAGATAGCCACAGCGCTTTAAACCCGCCCACTATGCTTTTCTGGGGTCCTTCAAACAGCTGGCTGGAGCATTTAGCACGCGGGACTGGACATTCGTCTTTGCCTGTTTTGTCAAACAGGAGAAGCAGGTGCGAGAGAGTCCGGGGCTTAGGAGGGCTAAGGAGGGGAAAGAGAATCCACTTGGTTCTAGTGTAGAGGACAGCAAGCGCTCCTTTGACAGTGCACTAGGGCGGAAAACCTGATTCCGAAGCACTTTTCGTCCGAAACTTACAAAACCCGGAACAGAGAACACCCGCCCAGCCAATTTCAGCTCCAGCTGAACTCTCCCGACTGCATTACATTTGCACTCCAACGCTTTGTAAATTTCCGACTCCTCTGCGAGGAAAGATCATTAGGGGGACGAAAACACTAACAGGGGACCAGGAGGGCAGATGTCTTCGATTCCGAAGAGAAACTTTCTAGCCTCAGTAATGGAAAGACGCCAACTTGCCCCCCATTCCCCCGCTGTTTCCTTGGTCAACTCTGAGTCAACTGATTCTACTGAAATCTCCTGAAATGCGGAACCAGGATGGCCCGGGCCGGCTTTTGAAGGATGGGGGTCGGCGGGGATGGGGGTGGGGAGGACCAGAAAGGAGAGTCCTCCCTCCCCAAACATTCCCAGCTGGAAGACGCGCTCACAGCGCACGTTTATGGCGGGAGGGGGTGTTGGGAAGTGCGCTGGCCGCGAGCAGACTCCAGGGTCGAGATTATTCGACACGTGTCTTTTATTCCTCACAATCCATTTCTTACGGGTGATTTATGAACAAACCTCTTTGATCAGGGACGGTTTTATCTGTCCACTGCTACAGATGACAGATGCTGCTGCTAAAATGTCTGGTCCCCGCTGCCTAAAAGGTTGCTCCCCCTTCCCAAATGCTGTTGCTTTTTCTCTAGCGATCCCCACCCCCTGCCTCCTCGCTCCCCTCTCCTCCCCCAAAGTCCTTTTGCTATCTTAGTTGCAATCCCTTCGGGTGGTTAAATCAACAAAAAAGTGCAGGGCAGGGTCAGTAGGGAGCCAAGGCAGACAGACTTTGGGCACACCATCCTCCTGGTGCCACATTTGTTGGGGTCCTCAGAAGGCCCCCAGCCAGGGATCAGGAGAGCTCGTTGTCAAAGTGGCGGGTGCCTGCCTTTGGAACGGAGAAAACGAGGCCCCGCAGCCAAGTCCTGGTGGCCTGGCTTTGCCCAGAGAAGGAGGGCGCTGGAGCAGGGAGCCGGTATTCAGAGGGCAGACTCAGTCCGCGGTTCTGTGCGGCAGAGGCTCATCAGAACAACCACTTTGGCTTAATTGGGGAGGGAAGGAGGCGGCAGGAAAGAGGGAGAGGGGAGGGGATCACGTTACAGAGCCTCCTAGTCCCTAATAGGTAAAGGAAAAGCGAAGTCTCTGAAGCGGTTATTAATAGAAGAGGTTTTCTTTTTCTTTTTTCTTTCTTTCTTTCTTTTTTTTTTTGGTAGTGGTAGTAGTATTTCATTAAAACCATATCCTGGAACAAAGAGTTGCTCTTTCATGTTTCTTTGCTTTGTTATTACTCTGACAGGAGTTCTAAAAACAGGATTTTCCAAATCAAAGGATCCCTGGAGTTGTCTGCCCCCTCGCAGCCCCCCTTCCCTCCACCAAACTGCTCTTGGTATCATTATCCCGGTATGGATTCTTTCTTATACTCTTGATTTAGCCAGAGGACATTTAATAGCTGACTGGATTAAACATTGCAGACTCCAGCCTGCTCTATTTGAAAACCCAGGTCGTGGACTGTGCCTAACATCAGAGAAGGAAAACTGATCTATGAGATGTGTTTTAAGTTTCACTCAGTTAGGCTGGGAGGGAAGGAAGAGGAGGAAGACGGATTCTCAGTTCCAGGTCTCTTTTATATGTTACAAAGTTAGAACTTTTAAAAGGTGTGTGTTGATAGAGGGTAGCAAGAGAAGTCAGAGGTGGAATGAGGCATGAGGCAACCTTAGCAAAAAGCTAACAGCAATTTCCTGTGTCATAATGTGAAAACGGGATTTATAAGAACATTTTAAAGAATACTGCTTTGGAAGGTAGGATTCTGCCCCAGGAACGGGGTGCTGACTCCATTAGGGTAGCATCTATGGGCCTCTCTAAAGGATTCCCTGTCATTGCTAAATTTGCAGTATAAAAATGGTCTCTGTTTGCTGCAAGTTCGCTTGCTTTCAACAACAGTGACAATTCATTGTTGGTGTTAAGTTTCAGAAACAAAAGAAGAAAAAAGATGTGGACTGTGTTGTCCAGTACGATGTTTAGAAAATGGAGACCTGGAAGTCCCAGAGGAGAGCTTTGCACTATGGAGTTTGGGTGTTGGGGTTCAATGCAGCTTTCCTCTAAGGCCAGGCAAACCCATAGGGGCAGGATCTGATGCTCGCGGGCATCCAGGAGGCTTTGTGGATTGTAACTAGATAATATGATCCGCACCCAAAGGTAATAAATCAAGGTTAGGTATGGCTGGATGAGTATTGAGGTTAAATGCTATAGAGAGAAAGAGCCTGTACGTTTATCTGGTATTGGGCATTTAAAAAACTGTCAACCCTTAAAGCTAATGTGATCACTTTGATTATAATATCAGTTCTGCCCACGCCTGTAGGAAACCCAAAGAGAAATAAGATAAACCCTGACAGTAAAGTTGGATTTAATATTGTGGAAGAAAATACCCTGACTTTTAAGTTTTGTTTAAAGTAGAGAGCTATATGGCTGGCTATATAATACCATAAGCCAGATGTAACGTCAATATAATAGAGATTTGGGGATAGTGTTGCATTTAAAAGAAGAGCCACAGCACAGTTCATTTAATATACGGTCTTAATATACTGGCAACAAATACTTAAAACCTCATTGTGTGCAGAAACGCAGGCCTGTGCCACATGTTAACATTCACAACAACCTCTCAGGAACATCTCTCTTAAATGCAGAGAAAGGAATCAGACTTTTTTCCACAACTGGGCAACTGCTAATTCATTTTAATTTTGTTTATAAGTTTCTCGCATGAAAAAAAAAAGACTGCTGTGTGTACAAGTCATTTTAAAAAATCCTTTTCAATCAAACCGAT
Source organism: Avahi laniger (assembly GCA_963575035.1). Taxonomy (NCBI): domain Eukaryota; kingdom Metazoa; phylum Chordata; class Mammalia; order Primates; family Indriidae; genus Avahi; species Avahi laniger. Next base: position 16,297 of record CAUYSK010017138.1, on the reverse strand, counting down.
CACTTATCTTGGTAAAAGCCCTTCCCCATGGGCTCTGGGATCTCCAGAGCGCTAGGTCCCGGCCCCAGGAGGGAGGAATCACCCGCTCATCTTTCAGCCCATTCAAACATCTTGGAGGTTTGAGGTCTGTCAGGCCTGGCATTCCTTCCCTCTTCTTATCACTCTCTACCTCTTCAAAAAGGCAATTGATTAGTTTCAGCTTTTCCAAACCGAGATCCGATATGTTTCTCAGGATCAAACGTCTTTGAGACGCCCAGAGAGAAACGTGGGAAGTGGAGAATGTGCAGAAGGAAAACAGGAGGGGGGCGATGGGGGAGAAATTTGCCACCCCTCCCAACTCTCCTCACCCAAGGCACCCAGGGGATCGACGTGCTGGGCAGGGGATGGAATGGTGGCTTCTCCTGGAAGATGCGTTTAAGATGTGTCTTCCCTTTCCAAAAGTAAATAGCAAAGGAGAAAACAGATATCTAGAAAAGGAGGTTGATGATTTATGTCTGGATTTTTCTCCAAGCATTTGCCTGCCCTGTATTTACAGGCGTGGCCCCATTTGCAAGTTGTACATCTGTTCTCTTCACGTGACATTTCATAAAAGCCCTAACATCTGGGCAAGATAAACTTCCTTCAGGTACCTGCTTAACTTTTCACTTGTCACACTCGCGTCACCCTCAGCGCGTCCCTTTCCCCTTGCTGCCTGCCTCAGTGGCCAGTTTCTTTGGCAGACCCCATCCTTATGTCTTACAGCCTCATGCTTGACTGTGCAGGTAAATATGGGCAGCATTTTGAACCCAATCAGAAAAATCCTCTTTCGATTCCGTTTCCATACTAAACCAAACCAAAACAAAAGCTGCCTAATAAGCAACACTCAAACTTACATTGAGGTTTGACTGTCTCTTACACATCTATATAGTCCTCAGTGAAATGAGAAAAAGCAGCAGCTGATTTGGATGGTTGTCTTTTCATGGAGATTTTCCCTCTGTCTGGCAGATATTTAAACTGCATGTTTTACAGAAATATAATTTCACTCACTCCCAATCTCCCCTCCCCCCAAGAAGGCTGCCTACTGGAATGACTGCTTTTAGAATTGTTTTTTTCTTTTCCTAATCTGGAATTTTGTACCTCTAGCTTCAGCCTAAATCCCATGCAGAAGAACCACACGACACATCCACAAATTTGAGAGAAGGAAAAAAATAGAAGGAAAAGAAAATAGTCCACGTAAACAAGAAAGAAGGCCGTTGGAGGCCCTCGCTGCAGCAAACCCCAAGCGATCTTATTGCAGGGCGCCCACGAAATCCCGGTTATAATTGAGTGTTTTCTTTGAGGTTTTCTGACCATGTGCTTTTTACCATGGTTGCTATGACTCTGCTTTCAGAAGCTGAATATTCATTGTGATCCCATCCCAATCTTTCCCCAAGTCTTATCTCCCTGGCTCGTATAAAGGAGGGAGTATAAAGAGGGCACGTTTGTGCCAGTTATTTTAACCTGCCCCACCTTCCAGTGACCTGCCACATGCTCCTTCTTACTTTATAGACATCTGGGAATTCCATACATGCCTTAAACTCCAATTACACACCTTCTTCAAAGGACACGTGCTTTGATTTGCTAAGAACATTAAGTGGGCTCACGTCTTGGGGCCTTGAGACAAAAGCAAATGGAAAGTGTATCCCATGCCCTCTTTGCAGGGTCTGTCTTTTGTTGTGCAGTAAATAAAGATACTTAATAATCCTCCTGTTTGCGCTTTTGAGGGCTCAGTTTGCAAAGAAGAGTTGGGAGGTTTTTGAGAAATAATGAGGTTGCGGGCTTTGGCTTTGAAAAATTAGGAAGAAACCAATTTCTTCTTCCACTTTGCTGGTTCACTTTCCTTCCACTTTCACTGTTGCTGGGGGTGGGGCAGTCTTTACAACACAGAAAATTCTGGAAAAGTGGCCCCCGGGGATCCCCTTGCCGACCCCTGTTTGTCACGAATGCGGGCCTGTCTCTGGAAATTTGAGGTTGGGCCTTTGCCTGAATCTGTTGCTGCTGCTCCCCTTGCTACCGCTGACACTTGGCGCTGCCGCCTGGGAGCAGCGGCCAGACGCCGAGCCCGGGGCCGTCCGCGTGGTCCGAGGAGGGCACGGACACCGTCTCCCTACCCACGGTGCCGGCCGGGCCGCCACCCACGCAGGGGAGCCCGGGCCGGGGCCCCTCTCCCGCGCCCGCCGCAGGTGAGACCCTCGCTCCCCACGGAGTTCTGTTTGGGTTTCCGTGGCGTTTGTTCCCCGCAGGTTTGTTTGTTTTTCTTCAAATTACAGATGCAGGGAAAACCGCCTGACATCATGAGAGCGGGACAAACGCTCACTTTGAAGGATTCCTGGGCAGGACTTCAAGTGAAATCATATGCCTGAGAAGAACTTGATACCGGTCTAGAGAAAATAACCAGTTCTGACTTTGCCAAACCATGGAATGTGCAAAATGCTCTACTTTTTTGCAAGAGGCCAAGTGTCCCTTAAAAAGCTCCATTATGAATATGAGCCTGAAGACCGAAAGGGCAAGAATCTTGTGCTATTGTTGAGGGTGGGGGAAAAAAGTACGCATATTGTGTGAGTTTCTGATATTTACTGTTATTTTATTAATAATATATTCTACTTTGGAGAGGGTACCTGCCACTGTGCAAAATTATCATCCGTGCATGTGCTTAGAATGTATGTACACAAAAGAGGAAATACGTGTATATGGGATGGAAAAATTTACTGCTTTCTTGTAACTGAAGGCTATCAATTGCACAAAATTGAAAACAAGATAAAAAATATTAGCACAGTAAAGAAAACATCGTTATTCAAGTTTTTAAGAATTTACTCAAGATAATTTAATACACTACTTTCCTCTAGCAAAGCATTCTGGCTGAAGGGCAGAGATCGAGTGGCCACCACGTTTAACGGAAAGATTTAGCTTCTCATTTCTGGAACAGAAATAATTCATTCTGTGTGTCCTTTAAATAAAAGTAGGTAGGAAAAATGATACGAAATGAAATAAAATGAAAGAAGAAATAATGGTGGAGGGAAAGAAACAGGTGGCTTCACTTCTATTCTAAAAAGCAATTGAGTGGTTTATGTCATGCGTATGGGGGATTGGGAATATAGAAACAGTCTGCAAGCTGAAATCTGTATTCCAGTACTTAAGATTTTCCAGTGTGCATTCTCCTTTCTCATCATTCAAAGTAAAACTATTCACCACCTTTCTTTTTTTTCTTTTTTAACCACCTTTCTTTCATTCGTTTATTTCTCTGAAAATGTAGGGGGAAATGTTACCTTGACTTAAGTATTTAGTATTACTCACTATAAATATGGCATTTGGTTTTCTTCAAAGTGTTCTCTTCTTTGGAAAAAGTGGAAAAAATAAAACACACACACACACACACACACACACACACACACACAAAAGAAAGCAAAGTAAAGCAAGTGGTAGGCTACCTTTCTTTGACATTTTTAGTCTTTACATCCAGAGTTAAGAAAGCAGTTACCTTCTCAGCAATGATGGTCAGCTCCATCCTGGTTGTACCTCAAGAAATATGAAATATCAAATAGTCAGACCAAGCCAATGAACAGGGATTCCCCATGAACAAAATAGAAAGTGGAGGTGGCTGGATGATACACACGAAAGAGATAATTACCATCTTGATGGACTCCTTCATCCTTCTGGGGCACCCTCCTTTCATTTCTACCCTATGAAAACATACACATACACACACATACCTTGCAAATACGCCCACACATAATCACCTTTCCTTTTCGTTATTTGGAAAAGGACTATCAAAATCCAACAATAATAATAATAATTCCCCAATCTTTCACTAATCCTTTAATGTAAATAAATGTTACAGGCTCCTTATTGTAAAATATTGTTTGAAAAGTTCACAATAATAAATCTATAATATTGTTATGTCAGCATTTTGTGGTGCTGTGTAGAGAGGGAAACAAAAACCTTCAGGCAATAAAATAGCTTCAATCTGAGCTAAGCAAACATGATCTGTTGGAATACATATACTTATTAGTCATTGTTTGAATTAGGCATCAAAATAATTTTCCAGTTTGAAAGCTTCCCTAATCACATTTGAATGCAGTAAACTGGATGTAAAAGTTAAGAACTAAGCAATACAAAATTATCATTTCTATTAATATTAATTATAAAAGCCAGTATATTCCTGGCCCAGAAATAACCAGAATAAAATAAAAATCAAGCACCATTTGTCCCTGTTATTGAGCTATTTAACTTCAGATATTGTGTCTGTGTGTATAATACACACACACACACACACACACACACACACATCTCTTACCAGGGAAAAATTATGTGTAATTTTTGGATAAAATATATTTGCCAATGAATTGACTAGAAACTGAATAGCTACAGCATTTAAAATTGTAATTGTTCCAACAGTTACCAAGGATATGGAAAGCTCAGTTCTTTGTTTATTGTAGTTTACAGCCCTATATTCTTTATATATAGAAAGAAGGAGCATGCTTCCCTAGTAGATAATATCAACATTGGAAAATATTCTTTTCTTTTTTAGCAAACATGACACTAAATGTCATGTTTATCCGTGAAATAAGAGTTAGGCAAATTACTTTAAAAATGGAATTGTTTCTTTCCTGCTGAATTAAACTTTATTTTCTATGCATTTGTATTCATTTATATGTGTATACAGATATTTTTGTAATATTTTATATATCCTCTCACTGAAAAGAAGCTGTTATTTAAGAATCTTCACAGAGGAGAGCATGACAAAAATACATGCTAACAAGAGAAAATAGTGCAGCTTTCATAGTGCTTGTTTGCATTTAACTGTTTTACAGTTACCACCTCAAAATGCAAGAGAGGTGAACAGCAAATTTGTTAACTTTTGCTGTTTGGAGATTTGATTAAGAGACGAAGGAGAGAAGTTACTAAACCCAGTGAGCACCAAACTGGAATAATAATAAAGCTGTCTTTTTAAATAACATGCTTGTGCCTGTCAGTAGCTGGTTTATTTGAGTTTTTCACTGCTTTGTTTATATTAGTGCCCCCTCCCTCTTGGGTGCCTCTAGAATTAAACAAGCAGGTATTTACCACCAACTTAATCCTGAGCTTTAAAAATATAGACCAAACTCTAAGGTTCTTTAAATTTTCAATCATATTTATTTATTGCAGAAAAATAATATACAAAGATATTTACAAAACAATCATAAAAATATGAATGCATTTAGACACCGGATCTATTTGCATTTTACCATGGGTCATCAATAAATAAATAGAATGTTGTTTTTTGTATTTTAAGTTTTTTTCCCTCAGAGGAAGAGTGGAAAAAGGAATTAACTGACTGTGATTTTGCAAGCCAGTTGGATCCCAGTATTTTTATTTCTAAAGGTGTTCTTATAATTCCTCTGTTATCACTTTAAAATATAGTCCATAATGATGCCTTTCCTTTCAGTGGCTGATTGGCACGACCTCTTGAGAATGCATGCATTAAAAAATAAAAATAAAAACATTCTTCGTCAAAAAAAAAAAAAAGAACACAAACAACTGTTCAGACTTCTATCAGAATGTAGAGGTGTGAGGATGGTGCCGATGCCCATCTGGGAGTCACTGTCCACGGGCCTGTCTCGCTTTCTCTTTTAAAAGTGCGCCCCACGCCCTGTTTCTTTGAATTAGGGTTTTGCTCTTCTAATTTCCAAGAAAATCTTTGGCATGTATTTTTAATTTTTAGTTAATCCAGCTCCAGAGTCTCTAGACTGTCCATTTTCTCCTTCTCTGGAAACAATGACATCTGCAAAAACCCAGAGAGGGGGGAAAGTTGGTTATTGTTTAGGTCTCTGTGGCTGTTTTCTAAGCCTAGTGAGCACTGTTCTTATCACCACCACCGAGAAATTACGTTGAACAACCTGGAAGGATTTCAGCCCAAGGGCAAGAGGAAGTGGGTGGGCGGAAAGAAGGAGGAGGTGGAATTTGGAAATATTTGTTTTAAGGAGAAGAACAAAAATTTAAAGCTGAAAGAAAGGGAGGCGCTGGCAAAGCCGTCCTTACCCGTGACTCTCGTCTTCCTCAGTCTTTCCCTCCTATCTGTCACGCACACTCACGCACACACACACCCCTCACAAGGGCACATCCCCCTGGAGACCTCTCTCCCCAGCGGGGACAGACCTGCCTTCCGGGGACGCTAGGGGGATGAGATTCGGTGCCAAGTTAGGTGGGAAGGCCGAGAGGAGAGTGGGAGAGGGAGAGAAAGTCGAGGTGGACAGGGAGCTGCGGCCTGGCCGTCGGTCGGTCTGCCACCTGATCGGCGAAGCGGCGCACAGGCGCCTGTCCTTACCTAGGTCTCCGGCCCTGCCGAGGGGGTGGGGAGCTCCGCCTGCTAGTGGGACGCAGACATGGACCAGGCCCCCTCCATCCTCCAGACCGAGAAGGCATAGCTGAGCCGCTCGTGAGCCACATAGCTGCAGCTTGCCATCTTGGAGTCCAGCTCGTCGCTCTGGAGGACCTGGTAGAGGAAGTCGATGTACCTGGCCGCCAGCTTGAGGGTCTGAATCTTGCTCAGCTTGTCCGAGGGCAGCGTGGGGATTATCTTCCGCAGCGCGGCGAACGCTTCGTTCAGCGACTGCGTGCGCTGGCGCTCCCGCACGTTGGCCATGACCCGCTGCGTCTGCAGCTCCTCGTACGACTGCGGGCTCCCGCCGCCGCTACTGCTGCCACCGCCGCCCGCGCCGCCGCCGCAGCCCGCAGACTTCTTGCCGCGCTTGCCCTGGGCCGGGCTGCCCGGCTCGTCGCCGCCTCCGACGCCCCCGCCCGCGGCCCCGCCGGGCCCCGCGCCGCCGCCCGCGCTGCGCCGGCTGCTGCGCCGCTTGCGCCCCCCGCGCTTGCCGCTCGGCGGCTGCTGCCGGTCTGGCTCTTCTTCGCTGTTGCTCAGGCTGTCGTCGGCCGGCGAGACTGGCGAGCTGGACACGTCCTGCATCATCTCTCGAGCGGCAACGCGAGGCCTCGCGGGCCCGGGGCAGAGTGGCGGCCCGGGGAAGAGGAGGAGAGCGGGGCGCCTCAGCCCGCCAGCTTCCCCAGCGCGCGGCGCCGGCCCGGGCGGTGCGGCCCGCTGAGGAGGGAGCAGGAGGAGGGACGGGGAGGACCTCCGCGGGGAGGGAGCGCGGGGGAGGCGGGGAGGGAGGCGGGAGAGGGAGGGGACGGTGTGGATGGCCCCGAGGTCCAAAAAGAAGGCGCCCAACGGCTGCACACACACACCCCGCTTGGCCTCTTCGAAATGGTACTGGTGCTGGAGAGCCCGCGAGGTGTCTGGGAGTTGGGCGAAAGCTGCAGATTTGGAGGCTCTTATACCTCCGTGCAGGCGGAAAGTTTGGGGGCAGCAGTGTCATTGGCCTGACGTGGGGAGGAGGGACTTTTCGAAGTTTTATAGGAAAGTTTCCGCTTTCCAGCCCCCCTCCCCCGTCCGCACCTCCCTTCCTCGGGGTCTAACAATTCGTCCTCCCAAACCATTCAAAAACGACCTGGCTCGGGCGGCCGCCCCTCCGCCCGCCTCCTTGCTGCCCTCCCCCTTCCCTCTCCGTCGCCTTCCTCCGGCGGGCGCGGGGCGATTTCCTTCCGCGCCGCAGTGCGCCGGCAGCGCCCCCGCACACGAGCGCAGCCCGGGAAGCGGCCGGAGAAGACCGTCCCGCCCGCAGTGGCAGCCCCACCCGGAGTGGCTGTGACAGCAGCAGTGGCGACAGCTTCTACACAGTGGGTGACGTCTCATCTCGCCCAGATTTCTCTAGGTCCGCGGGCCGGTTTGGGATTGCTGGGGCGGGGTGGGGAGTGGCAAGAAAACTGTCAACCGCGGAGCCTACCCAAAGGTCAGGTAGACGAACCCCTTGGAGTTCCAAGGGCCAAACCGTGGTGGCAGGGCTCTGAGGTCCTGGGCGTTTCTGAAGACGTGGCTGCACCACGGGGACTGTGGATCTGCGCCCCGGCCTGCTCTCTCGCCCCTCCCTGAGAAGCATCTGGGCTTTCCATTTCCATCTACAGCGACCCAGTCTAATGCTCCCCAACACCTAAAGGACTAGTACGTCTTCGAAGGTGCTAGAAAGAGGCAGACGTTCATTCTCCTGTAGAAGGAAGCCCTGTCCTTGGGGAAGGGAGCAATGCCAGAGGAGGGAGAAAGTACAGCGCCTTCGCTGCGGCCCTGATAGCCGGCAGTGCCAGCCCAAGGTGGAGAAGTCTGTGGCCTTTTCGTCCCCACCCCACCCTCAAATTAGGCCTCGCATTGTCACTTTAGAAAAGATCAGCTCTTGAGAGAGTGAGGTGGGAATTTGATAGCGGCTGAACACACGAGTCTGCCCGATCTGAGAGCTCCCCAACCCCCACTTTCTAGGAGGTCAAGTGGGCAGTTATGCTTCGTGGGCCCCAAAAGCATTCCAATTACTTGGACACGCTTGCATTTTAAGAGTTTCTATCTAATAAGTTAAAACGAAGAGCTCCCCCCAAAATGTTAATTTAGATTCTGGCATACTGGAAACAAAAATGTTGGTGAGCGGGAAGGAAAGCCGCCTTGGAATAGAAGCCCATCTTTTGCAATGCTATACTTACTTCCTTTCAGGAATGAGTTGGGGTAAAATGACCATTTCATGTTCACCCCTTACATTGCAAAGCAAATCAAAGGCCTAAGTCAGAGAGTGTTAGGGGCAGAGTTTGGGGGCACTGAGTTGTGTGCCCTGCGCTGGGTGGGGTTCCCTGCACAGGCTGAAGTCTGCCCACGGGCTCCTCGTACAGACCCACCAGTGAGAACCGTTAATTCAGGGAAGCGCCCCTTTCTGGGCTGGAACGAAGGTGTTGGCCACAGATGTCCCGAGGAGTAGGTGGTAACCCAGGCGACGCGAGTGCAAGCCACGTGGCTGTTCCTTGCTGAGGCTCACAGCTTGGGTCCGGAAGCCCTGGGGTATGGAGCGCCTTGGGCCAGCTGAACCGCTCAGACTTTTTGTGGGGAGTTAGGGCAAGTGTTCTTTCTCCTTGAAAGGGTAAACTGCACTGTGCTTCCATGGGAGGGAGGGGCGACCTGTAGGGTTTGTTCCTCATCATTTTTACAGAAATATTCAGAAACAATGGACCACAGCGTGCCAACTGGCCTGCTTCGGGAGCCACTGTCCTATTTAAAAATGACAGACTGTCTGAAAATCCGATTCTACTTGACCTCCACTTAATTTCAGTAGCGCTCAGGCAATTCTTCCCAAAACAGTCACCCCTGCACCCTTGCGTTTGCGTTTTCTGCCTACAGAATTTTATCTTTGGTATGCGGTTGGGGAATACGGCAGAAATTCTGCCCTACTCTCTACCAAGTATTCTCTTTGTAACTCTGAACTGCAGACTACTCTACAATTCTTATGTAGAACATGGCAGCTGAAATCTAGAAAAATTTCACTTTAGCTATCTCCTTTTTAAAGATCAATATTAAATTTTATTTTTGTTGTGTTGTTTTTTTTCTCTTTAGCTGAGTTCTCAAAAATAAATAAAGAGATCGAATGATTAGACTCTTTGCTTTGTGCCCACGGGTAAACAAGGCAGGAAAGTGTGGGCAAAGTGTAAAGGAAACCTTACCTGACCAGGGGGAATTGGGGAAGGGGAGGGGAGCGGAAAAGCTGGAGGAGAAACCAAGTCCACAAGAGCGCAGCAGCCAGAGGTCATTAGCCAGCCCGACTTGCAAAGTCATCAATCTCCAAGACTAGTTCTTAAACAAGTGAGCCCAGCCCTTCTTCGGCACTAAATATGGAAAGGATGAAGAGCTCCTGCCTATTGGGTACAGGGACCCCCAGGGCCCAGGCCACGCTGGGATGCCAAAATGCTTCCAAGAGAGTTTAAAATGAACGATCTAACCAGGGCTATCCTGGCCATGGAATCTTGCATGCTGGGTCACAATCGATGACTTTAGTCTGGAGGCGAAATTTCTCTTGAACGTTCCCACAAGTAGAGGATGAGACTGATTTTTGAGTTCTTTGCTTCAGTAGGGCTTTAATGTTACTTCTTGAGCAAAAGATAGCGGTTTGCCAGGTGAATTACTTCTCAAAAATGTCTGGAGACTCGTGCTCCCTGCTTAGCAAACTGCTGCATGCCCTGGCTGACCGTCCACTCTGCTCATGTATAAGCTCTTTCCTGTCTAACGTGATATCTAACAATTTTCTTTTCCACACTTGCTAGGGCATGAATGGTTCCCTTTTTATGTGCTGACAAGTCAGATATAATTCTGGATACCTCATATATTCAACAATAATGGTAACTTTGAGAATGTTCGGTTTAAGATATGAAAGCTTACTTCGTTCTAAAATCCCTATTTCAGAGTCCTAAAAACAGTCCTAGAAATTTTCCCTTGGGGCTGAACTTAGCCTGACTGGAAGGATGTCAGGGGAGGACTGCCTTCTTTGAAAATGCTAGATTAATTAAAGTTCAGTAATTTTGTCTGCTTCTAAATAAAGTCTCCCCTCTCCATTTTTAATTGAAAACAAAAAATTTCTTACGCGCTCAGATAATTCAAAATGAGCTTTGTTTTCAAACTGCAATCTTGGCTTATTTGCAGTCCTTCCTGAGGATTGTGTGCTGTGTTAAAAACTGAAACAAAAAATACTGTTAGAAGCAACAGAAATGTCATACTGAGCATATGCAATAAGGATGTAAGTATCCTTACAGTTTGAATATACACTGGCATTCTCTTAGCAACAATCAGTTATAAATACTTTTAGATAAGGAAAAGAAACACACATAGAATTCTTAGCAAGGTGATAAATTTTGGAGTTTGGACTTGCATAAAAGGTGAGTGCTTCAATCTGCTCCTACTCTTTCTACTCAATCTTTAGCTGGCCTACCACCTGTTTGTCCAGCCTTAAGTTCTGTGAATAATTTCTCTGACTTGCATAAGTGATGCACGGGAACATTCACACAGAAGGGGGCGCAAATTGGAAAGGCCGAAGTTGCGTGAATCTCAGACGAGGTTGTACATCTGAGATTTCATCTTGTTTTGAACACTCAAGGGGGATTTCCCAGTTTAGTATTTAAATGAGAGAATTTTATTAAAATGGAATATAAAGTTTGTACCAGCATGAGTGACTTTGTTAACTCTGTACAAGCTCATTCTTCTTTTGTGATACAGGTAGCGTTAATGATATTTGAACACGTTGCCGTAAATAAGAACTCGTTCTCTTCTCTTTTAATGATGATTTAATTCAGAAATTTAACCAATTCTACCTTTCCTTTCTGAATTTCTTTAAAAATAGAAACTAAATTATGACATTTAAAGCGTTCAATTGAGAAATAAAATGAAAAAGTAAAAATCACAAAAAGTTGAGGTGCCAAGAACACCTCAAATGAGCAAATGAATTTTCAAATAAATATTAATTTTTAAAATATCTATATTCTGCACTCAAAATAAGGATGGGATGAGGAGACATAGATCAGGAAGAAAGAGCAGGATCAGAATATGAAAAAGTATGGAGTTTTGAAGAGGTTTCCCCCCCACCTTTTTTTTAAGCTTATGGGGTATGCAGGCTGGAGAGTTGGTGTCTCATCTCAACTGCCAATTAACATTGTTGAAAAATAGTGTTACTTTACTTATTTGAAATAGTTGCTGGAATAACTGATTGCAAGAAATACATGTTTATTCATAGGGGCTTTTGTCATGGTTATAGTCTTCCTACATAGTAAGCATTACTTGTCTTTTTAATCATCTGATAATCAGTAATTTAAATATCTATTGAATGATTTGCAGTCTATGTTTTTCCAATTAAACTTCTCTTTCTGATTACTCATAACTTTCACCTTTCTTCACTTCAAGGAATTTCCTTTTTTCGAAGTTGGCTTTTCCTGAAGCCTTTAGTCTTATTGCCATTGTTTGGTTTGGTTCGTTCTGCAGAAAACATGTTGTTTTTGCCAGTGACCACAAGAGGACACAATTTCCTAGAGAACTTTGTTTAGAAAACGCTTGCAGGAGAGGAAAGCTAACACAATAGCAAATATGCCACAAAATTAATGAATGTCATTTGGAAATGTCTAAATAGACATAAATGATTTATGTCACTTTTATTAATTTTTAAGAACATAAACATGAATTGGCATTCAAGCTTTTGAAGATTTTTGTATCTTTTCTCCTTATTGTATTACATAATGCATATCACACATTTCCGAAAATATACTAAAGTGCTACTGTTACAGTTAAGGGAAAATGTTTATTTTACATTAGCAGAATTTTGTGCAAAATTTTTGGTGACTTGGAATTTTACTTAATTTTCAAACCATGTTTGTCAATGAAAAACAGTTTTTAAAAAATATGACTATTTCAAAATGTCTTTGAAAGTTTGAATTTTAAGTTTAGGCATTTGGGGTGTCTTTGCATGAAAAATTACATGAAAATTATATTTTATGGTTTTTTGATTGTATTTAAATGCACATCACAGGTTAATGATTAAAATTATTTTGCAGAGATGTGGAAAAATAGGATATCTTAAGGTATTGACTCAACACTTCCTCAGAATTATTACACACAACCTTTGATTTAAGATATTCTTCCTTTTTTCTACTACCTTCTCTCAAAAAGTTTTAGAGCATTTGATTACTTTGTAAATTCAAGTGGATTATGACTTGATACTTTTCTGAAAGAATTTCATCGTTCTGTTGGATTGCTTTGACAGCCAGCCTGGGGAATCCTGCTTTAGTTGGTACTAAATGCTTTTACTTTGCATTTGTGTCTTCATGCAGATACATCTTTAATCACAGTCTCTCAGATCCTGCTGGAGGGAATGAACAATGGACAAAAGATCCTAAAAGAGAGAGAGAGAGAGAGAGAGAGAAAGATGAGATTGAGAGAAAATAAGAAAGATCAAGAGGAAATCAAGATACATGGAGAAGAATCTGGAGAGAAAAGGATGAAAGAGGGAGCTGGAGCAAGTGACCAAGAGTGGTAGGGAATGAGACTTGCTATATAGGGGGAATAAAAGTTCAAAATAACAGAAGAAAGTAAGAAATTAGTGCATTTAGTGGCAAGTAGAAAAGCACCAGCATTATTTCCCTCTGTTATCAAAGACATTGTTGTAGGTAGTTGCCTGTCGCTTGGTATAGATATTTAGTTTTTAGAATCCCTGCTGTTACCCAAGTCATAACAGAAAGTAAACACAAGTGGAGGGCCATGAAACTTTAAATTAAGGTTGATGTCCATCTAATGGGTATGATCTATCCTGAATTAGAGTAAAGATGTCAATATATTGTCATTATTGGATCTCAGAATGGATCTCATTTACCTGACATCAGCAGGGATACTGATGTCATTACTGCATGACACATGCTATTTAGTATGAGAGAACTTCAGAAATTCTATGTAGTTGCTTAGAATCCTAGCTCATTAGTTATTTTCCATTTGATCTGCACAATGGCAGTCAAGCTGTATATTTTTTCCTGGTGGTTAGCCAGGATCAATGTCTTTGCCCTCCTCACCTCAGATACCTTAAGGACAGACAGAGCTGCAAGTGATAAGTCTTATTCTCACTCACTTTACTCAAAACCTTGAGACATTGTAAGATTCTGGTCCTGCCTAATGGTGCATTCAGGAAATATGAATTCTGGTTTTAATGGACACTACCTGCTATCCATTTATTAATTCTTCTGTAATTTAACAAAAATGTGTCTATGTCTCTTAGGTGCTATGAGTAAGAAGATTTAGTACCTGACATCAAGAATATAACAATATATTAGGATATAAAATATGAAAATTACTTTATAGCATAGGAAGCTAAATGTTATGATATGTGTTTGCAAAGATTGCCAAGGATGGACACTGAACTTGGACTGAGGTCATAAGGATGCTTTTGCACATTAGAAATTACCTTAGTGTGAGCGTGGCATCCAAATACACTTCCAGAAAGGCTGTCCTAGATGGAAAGGCACAGAAAGGCTCACAGCTTAAATTAAAATGCATGTGACAGGTCATATGGTTTATTGAGCCCATATGAGACATACAGCAAGAAACGGAAATCTATGTCATAGTTTAATATACTACGATAGGTTGCAAATAGGCAGGAAGGATCCTGATACCCAGATCCTGTGGCACACAATGTTACTATGTCCTAGGTTTTTTTCTCTCTTTTCCTACATCAGTTTTCCCTGCTGATGTGTGCTTATGAGGTCCAAAGTTAAGGATAAGCAAGAATGGAGCTAATACACACATGCCCTATTAGGGCAACATGGCAGATACTCTTGTCTAGAGCTGGGGCTTGAAACTTAGCCTATTCAGCAGCTACAGATTTTATCTGTATGTTTTGGCCAGAGGACAAGTGGGACATATTGAATGTCAACAAGAAATAGCCTATTTAGGACCTCGTGACTGTGAGTGGCTCATGAATATGGCATTCCCTATCGCTAGTCTTATTTTCTTTAGCAGAAGTGGATAGTCATAAATATTATAGTAAGCGTACATTGTCGTTTTTCCGAAAGACACTGTAGCTTCAGTCTGGAAGGATGAGTAGGAGTGAACCGGGAAAGAAGTGGAATGGTAGAGGCAGGGCAGTGTTACAGGCTTTGGGTGCAGCATGGGGAAGCACACGCACGGGTTTTTCGGGGACTTGTACAGAGCTGCGTGTGGCTGGAGGTGGAATGGGTGAGGAAACAGCTAGAAATGATGCAATGTATTAATTTCCTCAGCTGCAAAACGAAGTAGTTGGATAGGTAATTTGAAAAACTTGAAAAACATTTAAACTTGAATGAATTTTACAAATTATCTGTCTGAATATCCAGTTTATAGATGAAAAAATTTTCTCTCTGGTTGCCTCTAACAATTCAGCCATATCTGGAATCTGAAGGCATTTTCCTAACTAATAAGAGTAAGGTTTTTTTTTTTTTTTGTCTCAGAAACTACTTGTGGCCAACTGTGGGCCTAAACTTTTGTGCCCAAAATGAGTAAAATAGGCAGTGAAGTGGTTTGAATGGAAACAAAAGCAGTCTTTTCCAAAAATCAGCTTGTATTTCTCATGTCTATCACTGGTGACTCATTACTTTGGGGCTGGCATTGTCCCCTCCAGGGTCCTCTTTTGATGGCAAAGTCCCCAAGGTGAGATAACACATTGGGTCACTAATACCTTTGAATGAATTAGATTGTATGATGTTTTTCTCAAGAGAAGAGTCTCAGGACTGCTGAAGGACACTGGAACATACTGGAGAGGAAAAACTGAAAGGTAGAAAAAAATTGTGAAGAAAGGAAAGATTGTGGTACTAGAGCCTTTGCTATTTTTCCATTTGTAGATGTTGGCCTGGCACCTTGGGCTTATCCAAGTCTTCCATGCCTGTCATTTAGTGTGGCTGAAACTGTGCAGTTCTGTTTTTTGGATCTAGTTTTAAATAGATAGAGTATAGTGAAATATCGAGGGAACAAAACCCCCCTGGTCTCATCTCCTTGTCTCGATTCCTATCAGTTGGAAGGGCTTAGGACCTTGAAATCTGTCTGTGGGATAAGGGGCGCTCTCTATTTCCCTATTAGCTGTGAGCCAAGAGCAAGCAATAATCTGTAGTCTCTTTGTTATAACTATACTGGGCCTGTGCAGAGGTAATTGTGTTCAAGAGTAGGAATATTTCCTGGGAATATGATGTATATATAATGAAGACTGGAAAAACAAAACTATCCACTAAGAGTCATAAACAATTTTTAACTTTACAGCCAAGTTTTTGGACTGGAGAAAAGTAATAGTCAAATATAACTTAAAGAGAAAGATAAAAATGTTAATTCTGAAGGACATGAGCAGACTTAGAATATCTGAGGACAAGATACTGCAAATAGATTATATATAATTTATTTTATATTTTACTGAGCCATCTCCAAAATAGATTATGATCTGTTATAGTTATTAGGAAAAATAAGCTCTACTTCTAGATTTGTATAACATTTATTCACTCTTATTTTCATTAGGTTGATTCTTACATGAAAGTGGAGCATGAGCTATCCTACAAAGATTCATTAAAATATTTTATGATACTTTGTTAGAAAATTTAACACATTTTAAATGAGAAAGAGAATTTCATGGCAAAATCTGGTATGACAGAATGACCATCTGATTTCGTTTTACATGTGAATACATCAGCAATAGAAGCTGCAATCACAAGTGCTTTAGCTTTTACCATTTTCATGTGTTAAATAGGTACAGCATTCCAACTCTATCCAGGAGTATACAAGAGTCAAAACCTATTTTTACATTTAATTTTTTGAATTAGCTCATTTAATTTTTGAAAAATAAAACTTCATTGGCAAAGCTAATCCTCACTGTCGAATCTATCAGTCAAATCAGAT
>CAUYSK010017137.1:0-19713 GCA_963575035.1 Avahi laniger | reverse complement strand
TCACCATTGTTTCTTAAAGCTGAATAGTACTCCATGGTATACATATACCACAGTTTATTAATCCACTCATGTATTGATGGAAATTTCAGTTGTTTCTACATCTTTGCAATTGTGAATTGTGCTGCTATGATCATTCGAGTGCAGGTGTCTTTTTCATAGAGTGACTTTTGTTCTTTGGGGTAGATGCCCAGTAACGGGATTGCTGGATCAAATGGTAGTTCTACTTGTATCTCTTTAAGGTATCTCCATATTACTTTCCACAACGGTTGCACTAATTTGCAGTCCCACCAGCAGTGTATGAGTGTACCTATCTGTCCACATCCACGCCAACATTTATTGTTTTGGGACTTTTTGATAAATGCCTTTCTCACTGGAGATAAGTGATACTTCATTGTGGTTTTGATTTGCATTTCCCTGATGATTAGAGATGTTGAGCATTTTTTCATGTTTTTTGGCCATTATTCTGTCTTCTTTTGAAAAGTTTCTGTTCATGTCCTTTGCCCACTTTTTGATAGGATTGTTTGATTTTTTCTTATTGATTTTCCTGAGTTCTAAGTAGATTCTAGTTATCAGCCCTCTATCGGATTTGTAGCATGCAAAAATTTTCTCTCATTCTGTAAGTTGTCTGTTTGCTCTTTTGACAGTTTCTTTGGCTGTGCAGAACCTTTTTAATTTGATCAGGTCCCATTTATTTATTTTGTCTCTTGCTTTTTTGTAAGGGTCCTTGGGGGTACCAAAGAGGAGCAATTACCTGAATGATCATCACACCGACCACATACCTGCCTCTGTGCCAGGCACTGAGGGAACCAGACATGGGCTTTGCTCTCCAAGGGCTCAGAGCACAGAGGAGGAGAGAGATAACAGCTGATCATGACACAGCATGTGCCATGACATGGGGGGTGTGTAGGTGATGGGCGACTCGGGAATACTAATGAAAGGTACAGTGAAGTCCACTTGGGCTGTGGAGAAGCAAGCAGGACAACGATGGCTTCAGGGAGGTGACAGGGGCCTCAGAGGATGCCAGGCACTGCTGCCTGGGTGGATGGAGTGGAGAAGGGAACACTGATTAAGGCCTAAGGCTTAGGCTTGGTACTTATGTCATGAGAGTAGACAGGACAAAGATAGATAGGCATTATGAATTTGTTTTATTTTCTGTCAAAAGGAGTTCCTAGGATTACTTTGTAATAAGACATCAGCTGGAAAAGAAAACTTTACTGAGCATGACTCTGAAAACGAGCAGTGTTTTGAGATCCCCTCAGTGGCCGCGGCATAATGCAAGAAGGGCTGCCGGGTGATGAAACACTGGAGACCCATTTGGCCTTCTGGCCGAGCTACGATCTTGCTGGCCTGGACTCCTCCACGGGCTTTGTGCCTGACCACCCTCAGCACCGGCCCATTCCGGGCTCTCCACGGGTGCTGCTCAGCGGGCCCACCCCCACGAAGACAGAGCAGGGGTTGGGGAGAGCTCTACTGTCCTGAGCCAGGGGGCAGAGGCAGAGCACGGGAGACCCCTGCAGGGGCGCGAGCAACGCCAGCGGCTGGGGCTGTGCAGTGACTGAACCGGCTCTCAGGCCTCTGGTCCCCGGGCCCACAGTGCTTGGAAACCATGGTGCCAGTGGGCCTCACTCAGGGACACGCTGCACACACACGCTTGCGTGAAGGGCCAGAGTGTGCCATGAAGCCAGGCAGTTACTATTTCCTCCCTTGGACAAGTCACTTGTGTGCCCTCCCCACACTACAAGGGCACTGGTAGGGTTGTGCATGACAGCGTCTGTGTGAGGTGTGGTGGCTGTGGAAACTTTGTCAGTTTTATGAACAGAGTTTGTTCAAGAAAGTTGATTATTAATACATCGGGAATATGAATTTTTTTGTTAGCACTCTATCTTTGCTAGGTGTGCGCACCAGTATTGCAAAGGGACTAGAAAGTGACGTGTCGCGGCTGGGAACACTACAGGGAACGGCATGTTTCCAGGCTTGTAATATTAGGACAAGAGAGATTATGATTATTTTTTGTACGTAAAAATAGCTATTTTGATTATAAAAATAATACATGTAATTCACAGAAGCATTTAGAAACTTTGGAATAGACAAAAAAAAAAAAATTCCATGCTATTACTACCTCACTATCAACTTCCACCCTATACAAGGTGCTTGTGCTGTTTTGTGACTTGCTCGCTTGTTTCACGTAACTGCATTTCCCTGTGATGGTATTTGCTCCATGACAACACTGAACAGATATACTACCATTTAACAAACATTTAGGTTATTTCCTCTTAAACTTCTTACATACAATGCTGTAATAAGCATATTTATAGATACATTTTTGTATTCATCTTAGGAGTATTACCTTAGGGTACATTCTGTAAAATAATATCATGACTCAAAAGTTTTTCTTTCCTTTTTGCTTTTTCATTTTGGATGAATTCTTATTTTCTGCTTTCTGGTTCCAATAAAAACTTATGAACAGCACATTTTTCTACCTCTCCCAAACACTTGACATTATAATGAAAAAAAAATCTTTGCCGATTTGATAGGCAAAATGGCAAAGGAGATCTCATCTTAATTTAAATGTCTTTTGCTACCTGTGAGGTTCTATATTTTCATATGTTTGTTAATTGCTGGTGTTTTTTATTTTGTTTTAGTCAATTTTAAGTTAATGTCTTCTGCACATTTTTTATTGGAGTGTTTTTTATTTCATGATTTCTTATAAGATTCCTATATAGGTTAAAGCATTAACTCTTTGTATGTAAATTTTTTTCAGTGTTATTTCTCTTTTAATTTTGTTCATGTTGGTTTTTTATATTAAAAAATGTAAATTTTTATGTAGTCAGCATTTCAATTTTTTTCTTTATGATTTCTGTCTTACAAAATTCTTCCAAAGTTGATATTATATAAATATTCATTAATATGTTCTTTAGATTTTTTAAGGAT
Source organism: Avahi laniger (assembly GCA_963575035.1). Lineage (NCBI taxonomy): Eukaryota > Metazoa > Chordata > Mammalia > Primates > Indriidae > Avahi > Avahi laniger. Next base: position 16,782 of record CAUYSK010017137.1, on the reverse strand, counting down.
TCAATAATTATTTATCTTATAATATAGTGAACTGTCATTCATCTGGAATTTAATTTAGTGTGTAGTACTAGGAATTTTATTTAATTTTTTCAAATAATTATTAGATTGTTTTATTGTTTTTTAAATAATTGTCTTTCCTTTACCGATTTCAAATGTCACCTTTAAGTGTTTCTATTTGTAAATAGAAAAAATGTCTTCATCATAGAAATACATTACTAACTTGTTGTATTTTATGAAAAAATATGTTTTTATTCCAGCACTTTGGGAAGCCAAGGTGGGCAGATTGCTTGACTCCAGGAGTTCGAGGTTGCCATGAGCTACGAGTGGTCCACTGCACTCCAGCCTGGATGACGGAGCAAGACCCTATCTCTAAAAAAGCAAGCAAACAAACAAAAACCCCCAAACCACATGTTTTTAGTTGTCAGAACGTGTAGAAGTAGTGGTAACAGTTCCAGGAAAGAAAGCAGGTAACGGCAGCAGTGCGGCAGGTCCCAGGGACAGTGAAGCCAATAGTAATGCAGAACCAAGTGGAACATCAGCAAGACCCAAAGTGTTATTTTGCTGGTTTTGACAAGTTCATCACACTAAGGTATATCTGTGAGGAGGACACTCCTTTTTTCCTTCTTTACATCATTCTAGCAAACACTTATTAAGTGACTACTTCTGGATGAAATTCCAGAGAGGACTCAAACATAAATAAAATGGAGTCTTTGTCCTTGAACTTCTCATGATGTGGTGGGGGAAGCATATTAGCTGGGAATGCTTTTGGCTTCAGTAAATAAAATGCTCAAATAAAAATGGCTTCAACTAGAAGTGTATTGATAAGCAGTTACTCATGCTCGTCTAGCACCTTAAAGATTGTGAGGCTCTAGGTTGTTATATCTTTGATGTTCATGGCCTTCTCTCTCACTGTTGCAAAAAAGCTGCCTCTGCTCCAATCATTATACCCTCATTCACCTGTGGTTGGAAGCAAGGGAAAATGGACAAGGTGGGGCAAGAGAGTTTCCCTTCATGGTGCCTTCCTCTAACACAGGGGAAAAATCTTCCCAGAAACCATCTAGCAGACATCCTCTTTCATCTTAGAGGTCAGAAATGGCTCGCACACCTGTTCTCAGAGCGGAGGCTATGTCCACTGGAGACCAATGTATCTCTGGCCACTACTGAACAAAATTCTGGTTCTGTGAATAAGGAAAGAAGGGCCAACAACTTTTGAAGAGGGAACTAACAGAGTCTGCTACAGAGAGATATCCACCTGTACAAATATATACACTAAAGTGAAATTAGTACTTACACAGGGATTCGAGTATCTGTCCTGTTTCCTACTACCTTGGTAAACCCAACCCTTCTGAGTCTCTGTTTTCTCATCTGTTAAGTGGAGAAATTAATTGCTCTGCCCACATGCAGGGCTAAGCGAGGATCGCTTGAGAGGAATGTTTTGTAAATTGTAAGGCATGGTACACCGATAACTGTCAGTTTCTTAACTCAAATATTATTGGCATTTGGGACAATCTATGTGGTCCTCCTGATCTGTAGTTGGGCACGGTGGATTGGGCATGGCGGTGGGGCAAAGGGCAGGTGCTTGACAGGGCTAGGATCGGGGTCAGTTTAGGCACAGAGCTGGGACACTGAAAAGAGCTGGAAGCTGGTCCTCACATTTCTGTGCACAACTCCTGAGCCACGGCAGGAAATGGGAATGCAAAGTCTCTCCTCACTCATGATGGCCCGTGTGTGACGCGGCTGACACGCAGAGACAGGGAGTTCATATGCCTTTGCTTGATGCTTCTCTCCCAGGCACGTGAGGCTCCCCAGAGACGGCCCGAGGCAGGTGTGCGGTCCCTCCGTGGGCTGGCCACGGCGGTCGCAGAGGACTCATTTCCCCTCGGGCAAAGGGCTGTAGCTCGGCCTTTAAAAACAACCTGGACAGGAGAAAAATTGAGTTAGTTGGAATGGGAGGTCGGTCACGGGAGGACGTGAACAGGGGCCTTGGTGATTAAGTTCAACCGTTTCCTTTTTGTGGGTGTAAGAGAAATATTTCTGAATTTGCCCTGACCTTTTCAACTTTAGCCTGTTTGCTAAGCTGGTTGAAGCTCAAGTTCCTCTTCTAACCACGAAAGTCCTTTGCTTTCTCCCCGGAAGTGAGGAGCCTTGCCATCACCCACATCGTCCAGAAACTCCCCTGTAAACCTGGCCTGAACCTCGGTCACGTTTAACCAGCCCGCTTCCATTCGCTGAGGCAGCTTGGCGAACAGACGGCTCTGGGTGCCGTTCATAGTCTTGTCATTTTTACCTTGTGGTCTTTTGTATCGACCTCACCTATCCAGTTAAATTAAACTACCACCAGTCTCTTCCCACCAGGGTGAAGATTAATGGGCCTTCAGCTGTCCCCTTAGAACACATGCAATCGTCACATCCTGAAGAGAAATACCGTGGCTAATAAATTACGGGCTGTCATCGCAGAGAATGGTGGGCAACTCCAGAGTCCTTCTCAGTTCATGAGGTTTTGGGCTGGGCATGCACAGGGTCAAGGAGGGTTACCTTGTGGCAGCACCCGCTCATGTTGATACCTCTGTGAAGTCCAGGGCAGGTTGGGGTCTGGGATCGTAGAAAGTGCATGGCCTGTGATCAGCCTCTGCCGGTGAGGCTCCACAGGTGTTGGGAGCAGGGGGGCCTATTTCCAGAATGAGCGACCTCTGACTGGTTTCTAGGAGACAGCCATCCATTGCTGCCACGCCTCCAGTGCCTGGGAAGACAGTTTCAGCTACCCTAAAGACTTGTCTTCTGATGCCCTAGAAGGCTTGTCCCCTCTGTCCATTCAATGCCGCTTTCTAGACCATGTGAATTCATTGTATCCTGAGTCCCCACCCAGCACCTATGGGGCTCCAGGAGCTCTCGAAAAAATCACCACGACACAAGTTCCCACTGGGCTTGTGAAATGTGTGGTGGTCCCAACGTCAATGTCCCCCCCATACCCCCTGAACACCCACATATCCCCACCCTCTCCTCCCGGCCAATTGCTGGGAAAGCTTGCAAAGTCAGCAGTAGAAACAGACCCAATTCTACTTTAACAGAGTGGATTCTCTTTGCAGGTGTCCATTCTTCTATTGATGGCTTGAGTTCTACAAAGACATAAAATGTTTCAAAGTAAAAATCTTATTTATGCCAAATATCCTTTCTGGTGTCTCTAAGAAGTAAAACCAAGAGCACAGTTGGTAAAGCAATTCTCTTAATCCACTCTGTGCAGTTGAGTGCTTTTCCTCATTTCCTGCCTTGACTGCTGGATCTCGGGGAAACGCTGACCTTGGCTAATGATTCGCCCTGTTCTGGAGCCATCTCCTCTGCTGATTGGGTCCCTCTGAAGGGGAGACTGGTTCCTGTAGTGGTGCCGGCCTCATAAACCTGAAGAACCACAAGCTGTTACCATATCCCTTACTCATTGACAAATAACATTATAATATTATAGAATTTTAATTAGAATGTACATAATACTATATTCTGAGAAGCTATGTGACCTTGAGGAAGTAATTTCATTTTTTTTGACTTTTAGTTTCTTCATATGTAAAAACAAGGACCTGCCATGTTGCCTCATAGTTTGGCTAAAAAAGTGTTGAAAACCTACCTAGTCACAGCCTTTAGGACTAGTGATACGAACAAAGATCTTCAGGCCAGTGGGTGAGTAGCATCTGCATAGCATGTTGCCTTGTACAAGGTGTTAAGATGCATTGTCTCATGTTAGTTCTGACATTGTTTGTTGTAAGTATGATGATTTTACTCCCTTTACGTAATAATAATAACTAACATGTATTGTTTTCTACATGGCAAGCATTCGTTTAAGCAATCTGCATGTTTTTACCCATTTAATCTTCACATCAACATTGTGAGGTATAGGCACTGTTATTATTCCATTTTGTAGGTAAGGATATCAAGGCACAGAGAGGTTAAGTATCTTGCCCAAGATTACGTAGCGGATAAGTGGTGATCTGAAGCAGAGTTCTCACTTGCAAAATGTTAAATTATGTAATTAGCATAAACCAGCTGGTAAGGGAGGGACTCAGATCCTCTCTCAAATGGCAGCCTTTTTCTCTGTACGTGCTGCCTTATGTTTACATAATATCCAGGGCATTTATAAACAGCTTTTAAAAAATCGTTATGGAAACCACATGTCCATATGGTAATAAGCACACACTTATCTCTGCGTATTTAGACAATGTCCCTCAACTATGTTTGTACTGAGAATCCAGCAGACACTCCTCATTCTGATTAGAACAGGAAAAAAAATGATAAAGGACCTTGAACTGGAGACTTCACCATCTTAACAGTCAGCATTTACGCTGAAATGTGCATTGTTTTCAGCAAGAAGTATGATCCCGGTTTTCAAAGGTCGAATAAATCACTTTTAAAGTCGCGAAAAGATAAACAGACTGATGCCTGGGCAGCTTTCCTGAGTTTATGAGGTCTTCTGGTAACAGGGATATACAGAAGCCCCATCAATCACCCCACCCCAGCCCCAACTCCCAAAGCATTTATTCCCGGGGGGGGGGATTACTCTACCATACAGGGTAATTTCTCCTAAAACTATTATTAGGAAATATTAAATCAAATGAAAATGGAAACCCCCAGAGTAAACATACCTTCACAGAAAATCACTTTCCCTCTAGCCAAATTTAAAAAATGTAGCTGTGATTGAAAGGAGGCCGAGAGGATGGTAGGAGTATTGGGGCGGGTAGGGGGAGGGAAATAAGGGGAGAATGGCAGGGAGAAGGGGTGGGGAGATATCTAGGGCAGGCCGACATGACATGACATAAACAAAATAGCTGTCACTGATGAAAAATAATTCCGCAGTGCACCGTAGGGCATGTTTGCCTGCCAGTCATGTTCCACTTTGCTGGTATCATCTTTTTAGGTCTCTAAAAGGACTCTACAAACCTTCTTTCAGCACATTCTTAAGATATATATATATATATACTCCCACTGTAAATTTGTAAGTCATCCTGGAAATGACTATTCCATACAAGAAAATAATGTCTTTTAAAGACCTCTTCATCAGAGCACTTAAATTCTGTGTTATTATTTCACCATCATGTAATGAGAGCCTGCCTGGTGTAAACAAAAACCCTTTAAAGAAGTGATTACAGTCATGCCTTGCGAGCTGCCAAACGGATCCTTGGCTGTCCAGCCAGATCGAAGTCCACGCCTGGATCCCTCTGCGGTTTCGTCCAGTTTTTCTTCTGGGTGCAGTAACAGAGCAAGCCAAGTCCTTCCTTCTAGAGGAGCTTCCCTTGTTCTGTGGTGTTTTCCACCGTTCTGGATTCTTTGGGAACATTTGCAGGAGAGGCATACTGAGTACTTTGAATTTTATAAGAATCTGATTTCAGAATTTTATTTACTTATTCATTTTTCATATAGGGAGAAAAGTAAGGGAAAGAGGGTTGAGGAAGAAGATGAAAATTCAATTTCTTTTACTCTTGCTTCTTTTGAAATCAAATAGTGTCTTACTGAGTCAATTTCATTTAAATTTGATTTTTGCTTCCTTTTTTTTTCCTCCAAGTGAACTTAGTCTGGGATTTATCCAAGTCAGGCTGAAGAGACCACCAACTGTTCTCATCAACCAGAGACCTAATTGTGGTCATTTATTATAGTCACTTATCTGATAGGAGCTTCATTATCTGTGATAGTTTTACAGGGACAAAATCCACCAGGCATCCAATGGAGCATATAAACATGTTACCTTGCGGCAGGGTGTCTGTTACTTACTGTCAACACTAACTGGCCCTAGTCACCTATCTGCAGCTTATATGAAGTAACGATGAGTTTAATAAGCTCCAGTGAAAGCTACAATGTAAACATCACATCAGGAGCGTTTGCCTTGTCAGGCCTCTTAAACAAATAAAGGTGATGGAGAAGTACAAACAGAACTGGATTGGAGCCTAATGAGATTCCATTGCTGCTTCGCTGCAGACTAGATTGTCATTACGGACAATGCATCACAGGGGACACTGCCCAGAAAATCTCTTCAACTGAAGCTCACCCCAAAGTCTGATTTGGGGTTTTGGGTGAATTTGCCAGCCATTTGGGATCGAATATATGCTGAACAAGGGGGCTGATTTTTCAGGATTGTTATTTTCAGAAAATACCTAGTACAGTACAAATCACTAGGTTTTGAAAGGTAGCACCTTGAGCATTATACAGCTCAGCTACCATTACATGGGCCTACATTTTTTGTTAGAAAATTTTCATTTATCATGGGCAATACTGTAGGTTTCACTTCAGCCCCATTGGAATAAAACCACAAACCAGGCTATTAATAGATAGCAAAGTATGCGGGCTGCACAAATCAGAATATCCAAAGTTATTTTTATACAGCACCACTCCATAGCTGTACCTACTACATATAAGTATGTGGCCATTTGGACATCCTTACAACCTTAGCCTGGGGGAGGAGGGAGGGTCCCTTGCCCACACAGGCAGAGCTGTCCTTGCACTCATGGAGAGAGGGCCTGTTATCTGAAAGACATGAAGGGAGACCAGCCCCCAAAATTCTCTCTCCCCTGGCTTCCTCTGAGTCTTCCCTGATTTCTGCTAGCAGGGATTCACTTCATTCTTCTGGTATTAAAGTACGTTTGCTCTTTGAGTTTAAAATGTAAACGGCTCTGGGAAGGAGAGCTTATTAACCCCTATTGACAGAGTGGTTAGTACAAAAGAAGTCATTAGAAGACCTAGGCTCAAATCCGAACTGGACACCTCTTGGTTAGGTGAGACTTGAGAAAATTCCCACCTTTTTAAACTCTTAGTTTCTTCATCTGTAAAATGAGGATGCTGTTTTTTTTTTTTTTTTTTTTTTTGGCAGTATTTTAGAGAGAAGAAACTAGTAACAGATAATCAATGTAAATGTGCTATTACTGTTAGCTCAATGTGTCATGATTAGCTCAATTATCTAACTTTATCCCAACAGAATAGACATGGAATAAAGGAGATTTGATGGGAAAGAAGGAGCTCAGAAGAGAAAATTGTTCTGCAATGGTTTGTCAAAATGCATTATGCAGAATAAGAGCTCTTTCTGCCATTATCAAGTATTATTTAAAAAGAGTGCTGTGGTCAAATACGTTTGGGAAAGTAAGATTTGATAAATTTCTCTAATACAGGACACTCTCAGAGCCTTTCGTAAAGTAATGTGATGCATAAGCTCTAGGAAGAGGATTAATATGCAAATTTATTCAACGATGAACTCTCTCTTTTTCTTCAACAATTTCCTGAGAATAAATATTCCTTAGAGCTCACAGTTAGAAATGCTAGCTTAGAGGACCAAATTCTGTTTTGAAAGCACAGGGCCTGGTGGTCCCTTATATCCTGAATTTTAGGTAGCAAGGGGTAGAGTTGATGCATGGTGGATGCCAAAAGTGAGGAGAATTTCCTAGGAAGGTGAGATAAGAGGGAATTGAAGGCAAACACTATCTTTTTTAGAGTTATAATTAGGGCAGTTTAGTGACCTGGCTCAAATCCTTGGAAACAGGTCAATGACCCCTAGAAGCCACCCACAGGGCTATGAAGAGAAATGAATTGGGAAATACCGGGTGAGGTAAGTTTCTCTACTGAAGGATTTCTCACCATGTGCATTGGGAATCTCTAAGAGGGGCACACAAACCTTTTTAAACATAGTCAGGGGAGAGGCAAAAGAGAATAAAGAGGAGGAAGCAGGGAGAGGAAGAGAAGGAAAGTGATAGGAGTGACCTGGGAGTGGTGTAGGGCCTGGTAGGCTTTTCAGAGACGTCACTGCCAGCATTCCTCTGATTGACTCCTCTATTGGCACGTGAGCTTTGCCTTGGTCCTACTCTGGAAAACTGGCTTGTACGTGTGGTTCTGTGGTCAGCAATGGGGAGTATGGATGGCTCAGTGCAAAACTGTCACAACTGGAGAAGAAAACTTCAAGTATTCTACGTGACACTGATGAGGTGGAGAATTCTACGTGCTGGAGACAAGGTAGTCCTTTCCGAACAGTCCTTGCTGGGCACTTCCTGAGGGGGAAGGACCAGGATGTGCAGGGGTCAATTTAAAAAAATTGTATTGATACATAATAGATGTACATTTTCAGGGTACATGTGATAATTTCATACATTCATTTAATTTGTAGGATCAAATCAGTGTAAATAGGATATCCATCACCTTAAATATTTATCTTTTCTTTATGCTAGAAACATCTGAATTCTCTTCTAGCTATTTTGAAATATACAATAGATTTTTGTAAGCTGTAGTCATCCTGCTGATTTATCAGACAGGGGACATTTGGATGTGTTTACCCAGGTCTGTGCTGCTGCCAGGCACAATCTCAAGACCTGCAGGTCATGGGCCAGGGAGAGGGAAAGATCTGTTTGTGGGGCAAATGATCAACTCTCCTAAGCCTTGGCTTTGTCTGTGCCTAGAATGATCTTTGTCCTGTAGTAGAGGCTTAATAAACACTGGCTGACTTGAATAGGACATATGGGGAATTTGAGAGGGAGCTATAACCTAGAATTTTCCTTTCCATGGCGTTGAAGCACTATTTTTCTTTAAATGGAAAAAAAAATGGAGCTGTATAAGACAACACTAAGAATAACATCAATGATGTTATTGGCCTTGTTTTAGCAATGGGCGCATTCCCCCAAGGCAGGGCACAACACAAAGTCTATCTACCATTGTCCTGTACTGTGCTTTTCATCTCTCCTTATCTTCATTTCCAATAACTCTCCAATGGGCAGGAATCTCAAACCCTTCCCACTCAAATATTCCTACCACTCTTAACTCATAAAACATATGTTATCAGAGGAATTCTTTGATAAAGTGAGAATTCCTTTTAAATAATAAATTTGGGTATTAAGAAAGAAGTTTTTAAAAGCCTGTGACTACAGAGGAGGGGAAAACCTGTGTTGAGGACTTCTAGGAAGCCAGAGACCCTGGGCCACTGTGTCTTGTGCTGAGGAAGGCTCTGTAGGTCTGTACAGGGGCTTCAGACGGGGTGGATTCTTCTCTAGTGCTATAGATTGAACTGTGTCTCCCCTAAATCCACAGTTGAAGCTCCAACACCCAACGTGACTGTATTTGGAGACAGGGCCTATAAAGGAGTAATTAAGGTTGCATGAGGTCCTAGGGGTGGGGCCCTAATCTGTTAGGGTGAGGGTCTTTATAAGAAGAGATACTGGAGAGCTGCTCTTTCTCTGTCTCTCCACCATGTGAGGATACAAGTCTGGAAGAGGGCCTCGCCAGGACCTGAATCAGCTGGCACTTTGATCTGGGATTTCCCTGTCTCCAGAACTGTGAGAAAATAAATTTTTATTGTTTAAGCCATGCAGTCTATGGCATTTTGTTCCTGCAGCCTGAGCTGACCAAGACAGGCAGCAAAGCTGCAGTTTGCTTCTGAGATTTGCCATACAATTGTTAATTCCAAAGAACCTTTTTTCCTGTCAATGTTGGTACTGAGCAACAACAGACAGCACTCAGCTCCGCTTTGCTTGGCCTTTCCCCGAATTCTTCCTCTTGCTTTTCTCACTGAAAAAGATGTGACTCCGCAGACACACCCTGCTGGGCTGTAAAGGGGAACTTTTTCTCTCAGTCTGTTTCCCCTCGTCCTCACATCCATTTCTCCACTATCTTTAATGCTATTCAACCCCCACATAGTAGACACACAGGGGAGAATGCCAGAGGTACAGGGATGCGTCGATATGTGGGTGACATGCCCCGTTTTCAGAATGGCAATGAAAACAGTATGTGCCCAGGCTCTTCTCCGGCAAGCGGTGAACGACCCACATTTCCCAGCAGGAAGCCCAGGCTGAGGTCGTGGTTTAAGACTCAGGAAGGACATCTGTGATGACAGAGCTCAAAAAAACGCATGGCTTCTTGAGTTTCTGGGAGACTGAGTCGATTATTTATTAGGAAAAAAGTATAGTATATGTTTATATATGTACAAATGCTCAGTCATTTAAAAAGTCTATGAATTCATAGCAGTGAGTATGCACCGCGCTCTGTCACTTGGATAAATAATTGCGTTTGACATTTTCTTGAGTTCCCTTGTATCTTCCTAGAGCCTCTTTTCACCTCATACTTGGTCAAGGAATTTGACTGGGTGTTAGTTGCAGAACTGAGTCATGAGAAAACTATCAGAATCTCCGCAGGTTTTAAAAATTCCATATCTTTTTAATGGTGGTGGGCATAAAGAAATCAAATATGGCACTAGGTGCCTTCTGTTTCCACAGAAATGTCATGTCAGGGTCCAAACGACTTATTTTTAACAGCACAAACTGCTGGCCTGTCTCCAGAGAACCAGAGCTTTCACCGGAATTCTCAGGAGCAGGGCTCAGGCGGGTGAGTGGAGGGGCGGCGGGGAGACTTCATGTCCTTGGCAGCCGAAGCACCGCGCCAATTTAGAGTTTGGAAGCCTTGAGCAGTTCGCAGATCACCATGCCATCTGCAGACATTAATTGGCTGCCCTGACACCTGCTGCCGAGGGTTTGCTTTATTTGACAAATGGCAAATGAGACTAGAAGGTGAAAGAGCAGTGATGACTAGGCTCTCATTTACAAGTGTCTACAACAGGCCAGCTATTGTACACCTATTTCGTCTAAGCTTTGCATTAAGAGTTAGCATTGTGCTTACGACGTTATACAGTAATATAGGAATTATCCTTGTGTTCATTTTCACATGAGAAAACTGAGGCTCAGAAAGTGACTTACCCAAGGCTAAGTGGCTAATAAGTAAGAAAGCTGTGATGAGTGCAGCAGTCTGTACCCTGACACGTTGCCACTGCAAATAAGCTGAATGGCCTGCACTTTGTTAGTCATTTAAAGAGTGCACAAAATTAATGGATGTCTTGTTTGTCTTATTCTTTGCAGACCTGATGGAAACAAGACACACTTTTACAAGATTCTGAACAATGCAGGATTAGGGGTTCTGACCACCTGCACTGTTGAAAGTTCTTGCATAACTTTTGGCTCTCCCAGAAATTAACTACTAATATCCCACTGTTGACTGGAAACCTTCCTGATAACATAAACAGTTGATTAACACATATGTTGTATGTTATATATATTATATACTGTATTCTTACAATAAAGTAAGCTATAGAAAAGAAAATGTTATTAAGAAAATTATAAAAAAGAGAAAATATATTTACTATTCACTGAGTGGAAGTGAATCATCAAAAAGGTCTTCATCCTTGTTGTCTTCACCTTGAATAGGCCGGGAAGGTGGAGGAAGAGGAAGGGTTGGCCCTGCTGTCTCAGGGGTGCAGAGGCAGAAGAAAGTCCACGTATCAGTGGACCTGCACAGATCAAACCTATGTGGTTCAAGGGCCAACTGCATAAGAATATTTACAAGCAACAGAGACAATTGCCTAGCTGCAGAGTATAAGGACACAGATACTGGCAGAAGAGACACAGAGGATAAGATGAGTAAAACTCCTGGTAACATAGGACAATAGAATCATTGGGCATTGGGAACTAAAGGCCATGTGGTCACGTCCACATATTTAAATTCTTTGAGAGCAGGGACCTTGTCTTATTAACTGATGTAAAATGATGTAAGATATATAGTAGATGTTCAGAATTCATTACTAAATAGATGAGTATATGATTATATATAGATTTCCTGGCTGATTCTCCCATCCCCTCCACAGCATTTTATTTGCATGAGGAACATTTACTACAGTGCACCAAATTAGTGCTCAGCCTTTTCATGTTTGTGGTCCCTTTTGAAATGCTCAAGTATTTGGCTGCACATTTGATGGGATTAAATGTTTAAAACCACATATAATGACCTAATAATAGTTAATACAGAATCACTACTATAACACGGCAAAAGTAGTGTTTGAACAAGCACACGCAGTTTCTGAACACTTTACTTACTCGTTACGCAGACATTGCTGGTCACACGCTTTTCTGGTGCAGTTCATCTCCCGTCACAGAGGCCAAAAATGTCAGATGCTTGTTGCTCAGACTCCCTTGCAGCCAGGCCATGGCCGTGTGGTTCAATGTTGGTAAACAGTATTTGAGCGAAATGTGATTCTAAAAAAGAGACCATAGGAAACATCTTTGCTGAATATTACCATTTTTACCTGTGAGGACTTGAACTATGGACTTGAACTCTGCATTTATGAGAATAGATGCTTAGAGACTAAGTCGATGGGCTTGGGTTTGAAAATTGGAAAGATGGAATGCGCCTGGGATTTAAGGACATAATTGAGCTGCTGAACCAATCATGGGACTGTTTTTCTCCAGATTTTTGTGAAGAAAGATAATAAATATTCTTACATCACTTTTAGTTGGGCATTCTGTTACTAGCAGATAAAAAGTATCCTTGAATACTCTTACTGTTTGAATGTTTGAATAGAGCTAATTCCTGACATTTTCTAGTAATATGTGATTTTTTGGGGGTGCAAGCTTGGCACCGTTCCCTCCCTACACAATATTCTCTCCCTACTCAACTTAATGATTTAGCTGATGAGCATAGCGGTTGGAGTACTCATGCTCACTGTCCACAGTGGGACAGTGTACCTGTGAAGCGCTTGAGGGGTATCAGCGTGTCACAGCAGACCAGCTGAGAAGCACTGACATGTTGAAATGCTCTGCCTCGGTGTCTTCTCTTCCGTGGATTGTATTTTTCCTAGAGGGCTGGAGGGTAACTGATTGATCATTGCATCCCCAGGGCCTAGCCAAGAACCCACTGTGTAATCACAATAACGACTAATACATTAGAGCTGTCCAGCAAGTATCCAGCCATTGTTAACACAATGAGAACATATTACATGGCTGGATACTTTCCAGATGGTCCTCGTGCATTGACTGTTTTGTGCCAGGCACAACTTTTAATTATTTTGGATATATTAACTCATTTAACTTCATAACATCCAAAGAGATGGTATCCCAGGCAGTATGGCTCAGAGACCCTTACATGCCATCTCTGACTAATACTGAATTGAACACAACTGAAATGGCTCCTTGACATCATGCTCTGCATGTGATAGATGCTCAGTAAGTATTTGCTGGTTGGAGTCCAGCCCCTGCTCAATTACTCAGGATAAACCAGGGAGGCGTCTCTGGAGAGGCTGTGCTTTGAGCGGGGCTCTGAAAGAGACAGCTGCTCCGGGGCACACGGGAACTGTTTCCTTCAGGGTCGCCAGCTCAGGTTCAGCCCAGGTCCTGACTCAGCAGGCGATGATATCTGTGTGGCAGACCAAGGGGAATAAGAGGTGACTTTAGCCCAGCACTTAATGGAAAAAAATCCTTTGGCGCATTTAACTTCTCTTCTGGCAGCCTGATCAGAGGGCAGGAAGAACTAGATGGTTCTCCCTGTTTCCCAGGGTTGGGATTTCTCTGAAGTCAACTGAAGTCTGATCTCACCTTCTTTGCCCATGCGGGGATGGTGGGAGAGAGCTGTGAGTGAGAGAAAGGAGCAGGAGGGGCTCTCGGCTAGCGTGCCCTACTCATGGCATCAGTGGGGAGGGTGGCGGGGGCTGTGCGTTCAGAATACAGTGACATCAGGGAAGAGTCAGAGACGGGGAAGAGACGGCTTTGTTTTATTCACGGTGTTATGTTTTGTATGTTACTAACTAAATGCTGACTTTCAGAAGTTTATAATACACAAAGAGGATAAGTATTTTAAAACACCTACAGGAAGGAGAGGAGCTCTATATTTAATAGAGCTGGAGAGAACCTGTGGTTGCTATAATAACAATAATAATAATAATAACGATAACAATTTAATTGTTACTGTACCTCCCCATGTCTGACAAATAGAAGTTGTGTTGTACAATCTCATTTTTGTCCTTCAAGAGTGGTGCACACATCTGTCATGTGCTGGACAAGCCAATAAGATGTCCCTAGCATGGGTTGAACATGGGCATGAGGAAGCCTTGAAGGGGTCCCGTCACTCCTTCTCCATTTATCACGACCTCTTTAGTCCCAACCACTTGTGATAGGTTTTCCATTTTATATATTACTGGAATGATTTAACACTTCTGAAATATGTGACCATGGATTTAGCTGCAAGCAACAACTCTTTGAGCTGCCGATTGCTCTCATAGCACTCAATGGACGGGCTGTATATCTAGGACCCGTGGGATATTTCTATTTCTGATACTCAGTCCAGTCCACCCACCAGTGGGGATTGTGTGGGCACAGGTGATACCAGGTGTAGCCTTCCCTGCTGGGCTATTGTTTCTTCCCTCAATGTGACCACAACCTCTTGCTGTATGAAGCTGATAACAGGATCATAAATCTCTCTTCGGGCTGCAATGGGGCACCCGAAACCTCAGCCCAGGCTGGATGTGAGGAAATAAGACAAAACATTATGATGCGGTATTTTCAAATTATCCAAGGAGGTACCAGGAAATCTTGGCGGGTTACGGGCAGCAATAGCATTCCTCGAGGCGCTGTCTACCTGCCAAGTAGATCCCTGTCAGTGAGATGAATGGCATTACCTGCTGATAGCATCTACCTGCTGGCTCCACGTTAGTTTTTTAAATCTGTCAGCAAGTCTGTGGATGCTTCTCCCTGTAATAATATAATGGTGTCAGGCAGAATCAGACAACTTGCTTGGGATTGTGCTGGCCCTGTAGAGAGCTGGGGAATTGATGGGTTACCACTACCAACAAGATGCAGACCTTGCTTTTAAGGATCTTCATCATCTTGACCCTTTTTGCCGTGGTCAGAGGAAGAACTTCTAGCAGTGAGGGCTTTCCGTAATGGTGTATGCCACCTCTGATGGCTGAATTGTTCAGCTAGAAATGCATAAAGCATGCATTGTATGTAAAGGTTGGACTTCTTTCCTGTGCATCTAGAATAGTACTAATTATGTACTGCACTTGAAAGGCAGAAAAAGTAGTCACTGAAAACATTTTCAGTGTTCTGTGATTCAGAGGAGGAATACTGATTGAGAATGTCATGGTCTTTAAGGAAAAAGGCAAAGCTTTATGTAAAAGAGAAATTGTTACCAAGGATAGAACTCGTTGTAAGGGCCCAGTTGTATGGGATGGGTGGGGAGAAAGGGAGAGAGCAGAACTATTTTGGCCTGGAGAATGTCTCATTCTCTGACGCACACACACACACACACACACACACACACACACACACACACACACACGGTTGCATAGCATGGTAGAGCCTGGCGATCTCGTTCGACTGCACAGGGTGGTCGGTAGGGTGGCCTGCCTGGGGGCTGCTTACTGCTGAAGTTGTTCAGATAGGGACGTGACCAGCACAGGTTCACTTAACTCCAGATCATGCCATCTTTTCGTGTTAATACTTGCTATTTATTCCTTCTTCCCCACAGCAGGTCTAGCCCATCATGACAAGTGGCATGATGACCTTCAGGGGGACAGCCCATAGCATGCCTTGCAGCAGGACTGTACCTTGAAGTGATTTTGATGTTTTCATCTCAATTAGGTTAAGTCCACAAAAATAGTGTCAAAGGGGAGCATACCTAGAATGCTTCGGAAGATTATGATAAACACTCCTGATGCTTTGCAGCTGGGCCCAGCATCGGTGCATTTCACAGTAAAATTTTATGATGCGTCCAGACACCCAGCTGCTTGTGCTGATGGGACAGCATTGCCTCTGCTACACCATTCACAGCCGCCCGACCTGGGACTCAGTTTCCTTTTCCACCAACCTCTTTCAAATGACAATGAAACTTAATTATCACACAGCTCCTGGGAGAAAATGTGAGGAATGTCACATCCAGGAAAATAGTCCATAGAGGCAACTTCATTTCATTAGACATTGAGAGACTATCCCGTGGTACCCAGTAAGCGGCAGGGCTAATTCAGAACTCCAGGAAGCATTTTCAAAAGAGTCCCCTAGTTTTCTCATACAGGATAACATAGTGGGTAAAAGAGTGGGCTTTGAAATAAGACAGGTGTGGCTTCGTATTTCAGCTCACCGCTTTTTCTGAAGTTGATTTCCTCACTGGCAGACTAGGTAGCTTATACATTCCTGCAGGGTGACGACAATTGGCTGAGGCTGCCTGTAAAGCACTTAGCTTGGTGCCAGGCACATACTGATGCTCAGCTGATTGTGACTATTGTTATTATGTACTGGATGACTATACTGCATTCTAAGAATGAAATGCTAGAGGTCATCTAGTCCAACTTCATACCATATACACGGCATCCCTTCCTAGTGAAGAATTCTTGCAGGGAAGGACTTATAGTTTCGCACTGGAGCAGGCACAGCGGCCTTAATTGAACCTGACTGTAAAAAGGGAAAATTCTGTCCCAGATCATCTAACCTATTCCAAGAGCTGCTGTTTCCTGGCAGTTTCATCCTAATAGCCTTTTTTCCCTTGCAGAGGCAGAGAGACGTAAAATTTGTTTTTTCCCCTTTAAGGTGTTTTACAATTATACAAGGTATATATGAATATTTGCTCCTTGAAAAACTAAGATATTAAAGACATAAGAGTATAATCTCCCTTGACCAAATACCCTCAGCTCTTCTGTCCTCTCTCTCATCCTCTGCTCTCAAATCCATGTTACGCACTGTTGCTAGATCGGTGTGCGCTTTCCACACATTTTCCTTTTGATTTACATGCTTAATGTTGTGCTCTTAGAAAGTGTTGAGGCTATGTGTTTCCAAAAATTTGTCCATTTCTTCCACATTTTCCAGTTTGTATGCATAAAGGTTTTTGTAGTATTCATAGATTATATCTTGAATCTCCACGGCATCAATTGTAACTTCTTTTTTGTTTCTGATGGAGCTTATTAGAGATTTTTCTTTTCTGCTTTTCGTTAGTCTAGCCAAAGGCGTGTCAATTTTGTTTATTTTT
>CAUYSK010017136.1:0-16407 GCA_963575035.1 Avahi laniger | reverse complement strand
AATGGGATTTTGATTGGGATTGCATTAATTCTGTAGATCACTTTAGGTAGTATGGACATTTTAATGATATTGATTCTACCAATCCATGAGCAAGGTAGGTTTTTCCATCTGTTTACATCTTCTACAATTTCTTTTTTTAGTGTTTCATGGTTCTCCCTGTATAAATCTCTTACATTTTTCGTTAAATATATTTCTAGATATTAAATTTTCTTTGAGGCTATTGTAAAAGGAATTGCGTTTTTGATTTGATCTTCAGCTTGACTGTTGTTGGCATATATTAATGCCACAGATTTGTATGTATTGATTTTGTATCCTGAGACTTTGCAGAATTCATTTATCAGTTCTAGGAGTCTCTTAGATGAGTCCTTGGGATTTTCTAGATATAATATCATATCATCAGCAAAGAGCAAGAGTTTGATCTCATCTGTCCCCATTTGGACACCCTTAATACCCTTCTCTTACCTAATGGCTGTGGTGAGGATTTCGAGCACTATGTAGAATAGAAGTGGAGATAGAGGGCAGCCTTGTCTAGTTCCAATTCTAAGTGGGAATGCTTTCAATTTTTCCCCATTCAATAGTGATATTGGCAATGGGTTTGTCATAAATGGACTTGATAATTTTAAGGAATGAGCCATCTATGCCTATTTTGATGAGAGTTTTTATAATAAAGGTGTGTTGAACTTTGTCAAATGCTTTTTCTGCATCTATTGAAAGAATCATATGATCTGTGTTCTTGCTTTTATTTACGTGGCAAATTGCATTTATAGATTTGTGTATGTTAAACCAGCCTTGCATCCATGGAGTAAAGCCCACCTGGTCATGGTGAATTATTTTTTTGATGTGCTGCTGAATTCTATTTGCTAAAATTTTGTTGAGGATTTTGAACTATATGGAAGATCAATAAAACCAAAAGCTAGTTTTTTGAAAAGATAAACAAAATTGACACCCCTCTTGCTAGATTGACTAGAATCCAAAGGGAAAGATCTCTAATAAACTCAGTCAAAAATTAAAAAGGAGAGGTCACAACAGATGCCATGGAAATACAAAACATTATTTTTGATTACTACAAAAACCTATATGCCCCAAAACTATATAACGAGGAGGAAATGGACAAATTCCTGGAAACATACAACCTTCCTAAGTTCACCTAATAGGTAACAGAATATCTGAATAGACCAATCTCAAGCTCAGAAGTTGAAGCAACAATCAAAAACCTCCCAAAATGTAAAAGTCCCAGACCAGATGGCTACACTTCAGAGTTTTACCAAGCATTCAAAGAAGAACTCATATCTATAGTACAGAAATTATTCCACAATATCGAGAAAGATGGCATCCTTTCTAACTCATTCTACAAAGCCAATATCACCTTGATACCAAAGCCAGGAAAGGACACAACAAAAAAAGAAAACTACAGACCAATATCCCTCATGAATAAATACATTTTTAATTAGTCATCAAGATTCAAAGAACTATCAATACAAATAAACACCATAGTTTAGCAGAGAGCTTTATATTATAAATGAATCTTGGGAACTCTACCTTCTGCTCTATGTTCAAAATATTCAGACTTCCTGGAGCCATAATTTCAACTCCTCACAGAGTTGACTCAGCTCCTTATCTTTTCAAAGATAAATATGGAGTACCAGCAGTTTTAGTGTTTGGGAACCTGGTGTTTGTGAAAGCTTAAATCTTCTATAAATGTTTAATTTACTTAAAGATGAATGGACAGTCATTTTTACTAGACTTTGCACTGATCTCTGTGTCTCTGTTTCAAAAATAAAAGACATGAGCACCTTGTAAACTGTGTTCTAAATACTCCTCTTTTTCAATGTCTAAAGTGTCATGTGAAGTAGATTAATGCTTTAGAATTATTTTTCTTGAACAGAAAAGGCCCACGCCAATTGTAATTCTTATTTATCTCTCTACTTTTGTGTTATTAATTTAGTGATATTGTTTATAGTCTGTACTAGCCTTTCTCTTCTACCAGGATAATGTTGAACTGTTTATGTGGTAATCTTTGACAAATACTGGAAAATTTGATTAGAGTATGAAATACAATACTTTTGGGAACCCCTTTAGCAATGATGATGTAACTGATATTTAACAGAGGCCTCATCAACTTGCTGATGTATTTGTAGTGAAAAATAATGCTCTGGAGAACACTGTTTCTCCACACTCACACAAAACACTCCTGACACCAGATGTGTGGGTTTTTTCCCAATTCTCTTATACCAGTTTGGCAACCTACAATTCAATTATAACACTGTGTACCTGGATTTAGCATCAGATACCACAATTAAGTGTGCAGTCTCACAAGACTGCCCCCACTTCCAGGCCAATCACAAGTCTGGATCTCCCATACTTCTGACCAATCATCTGTAAATTAGGGGTTCCTATGACCTTCTCCTCAGATTAGATAATTTGCTGCAATGGCACACAGAACCCAGGGAAATGCTGTACTTATGTTTACTGGCTTATTATAAAGGATATTATAAAAGATACAATGAACAGCCATATGAAAAGTCCCAAGTGCAGGAATTTCTGTCCCCATGGAGTTGGGGTGTACCCTTGTTCCAGCATGTAGAAGCATTCAGCACTCCAAAAGCTCATCAAATCCCATTGTCTGAGAGTGTTTACAGAAGTTAATCTCCAGTTTCCTCTCTTCCCCACCACTTCTCAGTAGAGTGGGTAAGGCTGAAAGTTCCAATCCTCTAAATGCTTGGTCTTTTTAGTGACTGGGCCCATCATTAGGCTATCTGGGGGCCCTACCCTCATTAGGTAACACTCAGGTGTGATCAAAAGGGGCTCATTGTGACTAACAAAAGACACTCCTGTCACTCAGGAAATTTCGAGGGTTTCAGGAGCTGTGCAAGGAACTGGGAAAAAAATGTTTTTCTTATTATACCAAAAAAAATCTACTGATTATCTGTTGTTATTTATTTGGTATTTTTCTTGTTTGTTTATTTGCTTACTTTTCTCATAGTCAGGCCTCTGTCCGTTGAGTTGATAGAATATAAGCTTCCCTTTGCTTGCAAGTGGATGATTCCTGAAGTGTTTCATAGCAAACAGTAGTCTGCCATGTTCCATATATTGTCTACGTAGTAAATGTTTCCAAGTGACACCACAATCACATTTTCAGAAGATAAATGTGACTCCTGAAGAATCTAGGTACTGCTTTACCTTATAATGAAAGTCCTTAACTGACAATCCTGTAGCTGTTTCCACCACAGGCCAAGGATTATCAGCCTCA
The DNA here is from genome assembly GCA_963575035.1 of Avahi laniger. Lineage (NCBI taxonomy): Eukaryota > Metazoa > Chordata > Mammalia > Primates > Indriidae > Avahi > Avahi laniger. The sequence continues at coordinate 13,157 of CAUYSK010017136.1, read as the reverse complement.
GTGCTAGGAGCTAGTCAAGGAAAAATCATCCACGTCTCCTTTCTACTGATGGTTACTTGTAGCCTCTCTTGTTTATATTACAGTGGTGGTCATGTTTGTTTATTTGTTTGTTTTGATTTTTATTTTTGTTGTGTGTTTTTTAGTTCTTCCAAGGAAAGTAAATTTTTCTGGCTCCAAATTTTAGGTTTGATATCAACCTAATATAAGTTTGGTTATTTTTTTTAAAAAATCTGAGTCATGTCATGCTATACATATTAAACTCCAGGGTTTGGCAGACACAAACATGACTGTACTGGAGAAAGAGAGGACAGGTAGCTGTGGTTCCTAAGGACTTACTTTTTCTACACTGCATCTGAAGCCAGTCCATTGACTATGAAATGAGATACATGCCCAAATACACACTGTGGATAAATATACTTTAAAGATTTTAATTATTATTATAACAATTCATAATATCATAGATATTACAAGTAATCTGAGTTTTTCTAAGCAATTGCAGGACAGTTATAAAGAAACTTACTTTAGTAGCAACATCCCATATTGCACTGGATCACTGCCCTCATCTTCACATCACAGCATTTCAATTTTCTCTCAAAGAGTTCAGAAAGCATTTCTAGGAGTTATTAGAGCTGTCTCAGAAAGTTTTCTGAAGTTAATTCCAGCCTCCTGGGTTATATCCCTGGTCTGTGTAGCCACTGGAAGGCAATTTGATGACTCTGTTTCTGCTGCAGCCTCCTTCAGAAGAAATCTGATTCCTGCTCAGGATATTAACACCCAGGATCCTCCGAGCTGGGATCCTGCATATAACTACAAAATCTGGACAAAATATGAAATTACGATTCTTGAGAGCAAAAAAGCACATATCATGAGATAAACATTAAATAATTTTCCCTCTAAAACCATTTTGAAGTAAGATCACAAAAAAGAAATCACAAAGCCTGTTTGATGTCCTCTTACACTCTTAGCTGTATCCTAAAGATGCACATGTGCAGTGCAGGATTGGGAAACTTAAAGAGAACAGAGATTAAAGGTAGGAGAGAAATGAAGAGACCCTGGAATCCTGAACCATCAAGAGTAGAAAATCTCAATGACCACCCTTGCATTCAGTTAACCTCCAAACAGGCACACCCAGAAGTAAAGAACACACACTGGTTTAGGACTAAGATAACAATTGAAAGAAACCTTTCTAACAAAGCATAAACATTAACTTCAACATGATAAAAATCATCTAAGTGCAATTTAACTGGCTACCACATAAAAATGAATCATCCTTTAGAGAAAAGTTACATAATGCAGAATATATACAATTTTAATTAATCTTTAGCATAAAATTTAAAATGCATATTAGACATGAAAAAAAAGCAAGAAAAAGTGACTGATACCTAAGAAAGAAAAACAATATATAGTAGACCCAAAGATGAGTTAGATACTAGAGTCAGACAACAAAGAATTCAAGATATTAAGATTAATATGTTAAAGAAAATAAAGGAGATAATAGATAAAATGTATCAAAAATATAGTATTTCAACAGATTAATATATCTTCAAGAAAACCAATGGAGGGTAATAAATTGGAAAATATATATTACAAAATTAAGAACTTATTCTATGTGTTTAAATTCAAGAATTCAACAGAAAATATCTAAAGTGAAACAGAAATCACAGAATGAAAAAATAAAACCTCACAGAATGAAATGTAGAGATGTGTTGAACACACTTAAAAATGTAAAATTAATATCATTAGCTTCCCAGAGGAGAGATAGAACGAGCAGAAATATTGGAATAAAAAAAGTTTAGTTTTCAAAATATGAAGGAAGACATCAATGTACAAATTCACTGAGATCAGTGGCTTTACTCTCAATAAATACAAAGAAAACCATGCCCAAGCACTTCATAATCTTTCTTCTCAAAATAAAAACAAAGACAAAAAATTTAAAAACATGCAGAAAAAAAATTCATAAATATTAGGGAACAACAGAAACTATAGAAAGCAAAAGAACAGAAAAACATCTTTAAAATTATGGGGTAAGCGTGAGGGTGATTGTCAACTTTATTCTATATTCAGTAAATTTATATATTTATATATTTACATATATATCTCAAAGATAAGTGTCCATTTGTTATCTATTGTTGTATAACAAATTACCATAAAATTTAGCAACTTAAAGCAAAACAGATATTTTTATCTTATTGTGGATCAGAAATTTGATCATAGTTTTAGCTGGGTTCTCTGCTTCAGTGTCTCTTATACACTGTTGTCCTATTTTAAAGCTCTGCTTTAAAACTCTTTCACATGGTTTCTGGTAGTCTTCAGTTTTTAGTGCCTAGTGAACTGAAGGCCACAGTTGCTCACTGGCTGATGATCAGATGTTGCCCTCAATTGCTTGCCACATGGGCTTCCCCACATAGCAGCTTGCTTCATCAAAGCTAGCAAGAGAGGAGCCATCTAAAACTTTTGACTGCCAAACAGACAAAATAAAGACTTTGTTAGCACCTCCTCTTTCCCTGGCGTAGGGGGTAAGGGGGACAATTGGTTAAGTTAAAATTTTTTTAAAAACAACAGAGCATAATGCCTCATAAATTATCCATAATAAAGCAACCTAAAAGGGACTTTAGAATAAATAGGATAAAAATGTTTCAAAATATAAAGAAAGAAATAGACTTAAGGAGATCAGAAACAAACCTTATGAGAGAAGAGAGCAACTACCGTTTTCCAAATAAAAATTACCTTTTGACTGAATAAATCAAGTATTGTTTTAGACATTTTATAAAATTATCTTTATAGTGAGCTAATCCACTAAGAAATGGATGTAACATGAATAGACATATAGTTTATTAAAAAAATGGTATAAATTCTGGATTAACTTGAATATAAGTGCAAGTTAGATTGGAATGATCTGAAATTGAGTACCACAGAGTAACATTAAAGGTTAAAGGAATCAAAATGTTACATTTTATTCATGAAAATTAAAATAGAAATTATTTTCGATACATAATTCAATAATTTTTGGATTAAATTTACCTAGAAGTTGTCAAGTAGTACAAAATTGATTTAATTCTTCATGAAGTGAATACACATAGGCATAAAGGTACATGTGAAAAATAAGAGAGAACAGCAGTTTGGCCAGATGTGGTGGCTTATGCCTGTAATCCTAGAAATCTGGGAGGCTGAGGCAGGAGGATCACTTGAGATCAAGAATTAGAGACCAACGTGAGCAAGAGCAAAACCCTGTCTCTCTAGCCATGGCACTCTAGTCCTGGTGACAGAAGCAAGACCCTGTCTCAAAAAAATAAAAAAAACAAAGAGAGAACAGCACTTTAATGAACATATAATAAAGTGAAATAATTTATTTTATATACTATTGTCTCAGGAAATAACTTGAGCTTTTTTTTTTTTTTTAATATCCAGAAACATTCTACTGAGCCAATAGTAATTACTCTTGCCTTTTTAATGCTATTTGTGATGTATTTGTCTGGTCAACACAGTACTCCATCTGCTCTTTAATCATCTATTTATTTATTTAACAAATGTTTATTGACTATCAGGCAATGTTTTTAATCATTTCTTTTTTTTTTTTTTTTTTTTTTTATAAAGAGTCTCACTCTCTTACCTGGGGCGAGTGCTGTGGCGTCAGTCTAGCTCACAGCAACCTCAAACTCCTGGGCTCAAGCAATTCTACTGTCTCAGCCTCCCGAATAGCTGGGACTACAGGCATGAGCCAACATGCCTGGCTAATTTTTTCAATATATATTTTTAGCTGTCCAATTAATTTCTTTCTATTTTTGGTAGAGACGGGGTCTCGCTCTTGTTCAGGCTGGTCTCCAACTCCTGAGCTCAGAACGATCCGCCCGTCTTGGCCTCCCAGTTTAATCATTCCTTATCTGCTAGTATTGACCTTACATCTATCTCAGAGTGAACCCAACTCCCCACCCCCGTGTACATCAAGAGAAAAAACAAGGAATACTTAAACAGACAAAAAATTATATTCTCACTATTTTATCTTTCTATGTATTGTATCCATATATATTCTTAAATGTTTATTTCCAAAATGAAGAGTGCTATTTTAAGTGCCACGTTTTTAGAGCTGGGTATACAGCTGAAACCTACAGTGAAATTCATAGATTAATTGTGTCTGGTGAACTGTCAGGATCAACTTATCCTTAAATTCATGCATTGTCTAGCATGATGTTAAGAATCTTTATAAGAAGTGGTTTATATACAGATGCCTGTGAAAGGGAATGTCTGCTTTTATTTCTGGCCAATTTAACTATGTCTGAGCTTAGAGAGATTGAAGCTGTAAGCTGTGGATTAAGAGTGTGTAGACACAGGGATTTTCTAAGACATTGGTGCAGAAATAACTCAGCTTTGGGTCCTAAACAGAAATGGGGAGAAACAGAGTAAGGCAGGAAAGCTGTCACAGGGCTTCCTGGACAGCTGAAATAGCCTCAGCAAAGCTACACAAATAAAGAAGTAAAAGAAGAGAAATGAAATGTGATTGAGGGAGAAAATTATATATTGGAAACTAGAAATCCTTTAATAGCAAGAGGAAAAAAAATCTCTAGAAATATTGTTCATTGCATCCAAGACCTCATTTATATTTTACAACCTGAATTAATGTGGGCTACAGAAAGATGCTCTGCAGAGTAGCAGGTGGATTAAAGTGAATCCAGAATAGAGAAAGGAAATTCAATTAGGAAGCAATTGAAAAAAAAATCAAAACTGCAGATGAAATGCTTAGACTTTTAGCAACATTGTTTCACTAGAAGGGAAGAAATTAAATCAGGGATGTTAAGGAAATAGAAAAGTTAGACCTTGGTTACAGATTACTTAGAATTTGAGGAAGAGGAGAATATTCCAGTAAATTTTTGTCTTGGATAACTGAACAAGAAATAGTGGTCAATACAGGGAAATCAGAGGGAGGAAGATTTTATGTTGAGTAAAGATATGTTATGTTTCAAACATCTGGGATTCATGCAGATGGTAATTGTTCTACGGGAAATCTGAAATACCATATGAAGCATGAAAGAAAGAATTCTATACTAATGACATAAAGCTCAGGTGTCATCATCTGAAGCTGTGAGTGTAAATAAGTCCATTGTTAGAATATGAAGAGAGTAGAAGACTACCTGTGGAATTCTAAAGAATACTGACATATTGGTGGTAGAGTGTATGGAGACCATTCTTCTAAGTGAAGTATCAGAAGAATGGAAAAACAAATACCACATGTAGTCACCATTAAATTGAAACTAATCATAAACATTATGTGTACATATGGAAATAACACTCATCGGAAATCAAGCAGATGGGGGTGGGGGATGGGGAAATTCACACTTAACAGGTACAATGCACAGTATCTGGGTGATGGGCACACTTACAACTTTGACTCCAACAGTACAAGAGCAATTTATGTAACCAAAAGGTTTTCACCCCCATCATATTCTGAAATAAAATTTAAAAAGAAAAGAGAAGTATCCATTAAGGAGATGAAAAAAGAAATGGGTAGAAATATAGAACAATATAAGATATCATCATAGGCAATAGACCTTTAAAAAATATGAGATTGTTAATAGTATCAAAAGTTACTGAGAGTAAGGATGGAAAACATGTTACAGTTATTAGTGAGAATCATCTCAGTCTATGATGGGGGAGGACACTAAAGAGTTGTTGGGAGCTAAAGTCTTAGAAAGAACAAATATAAAAAAAAATAGATAACTCTTCCAAAAAATCCCCATAATTATGATCAAAGAAGAAAGAGATTTGAAGAGTAGATTTTAAGTGTAAATAATAGCTAAGATTTATGCAGGTCGTACATAAGCTGCATTATGCTGCTTGTAATTTTAAAAAACCTATTCTAACCTTCTGAATGGCACACATTCATGCATGGTGCCTAGCCAACTTCTGATCTTGTAGGGCTCAGCTTAAAAGTCATAATCAGAGAGAATTTCACTAATCTCCTAATATAAAATGGATAGTCTTTAAAATGTGTATCCAATCTGTAATTTTTTGAAAAACTGTTCGTTTTCTTTCCATTTATCATCTCATCCTTTAAAACTTGGAAAAAAAAGGGCTTTGCCTGCCATATTCATGAGTGCATATTCAGACAGCAGCAGTATTCCTGACACAGAATAAAAATGCTTTAATATTTTCTGAGGAATGGATGAATGAATGGACTAATGGATGAATGGCTGTCTGGATGGATGGATGAAAAAAATGAACGAACCAATAGCAATGTTTTTTAAATGAGCTTATGAGGATTATAATTCAAAAAATAAAGTTATGCGACTTCCTTATGTGAAAGACAGGCTGAGAAACATCTGAGACATTTCAATAATTCTTTAAAAACAAAAGGACAAAAAATATGAACTGCTCTAAACCAAATTGGATACCTATAATTTCTAAACAATAACATATCAAATTAATAATCTCTCATAAAAACTGTTAGATAGCAATTTACTATAGTTCAAATCTATATTATTTACACATATTGTTGTGATTCTATTATTATGGTTTCTTTTAAATTTGCTCTTGAGGTCTCGTTGTTGAAAGTGGCCATAGCCAAGATAGCCATTCTTTAGGGGAGTCCTGAAAGAAGGAAAGTTAGATTCAGATGTGGGTGTCAGGTGAGATAAAATGAGACTGTGAAATGTACGAGACAGAAGAAATTAGTGGTTTACAGATCTTAGGTTAGGGGTGCCAACTAGAGGCTATGGAAAGTCCAGGTGTGACAGGGAACTCAACCAGCAGGTAGAAAGTGAGGGAGAGGACCTTTAGGACTATGCCTTTATTAAAGTCCGTGGCATGATACCCTGCATGTTCCTACAGGACTGGTGGATTGGCTAGCTTAAAGAAAACACATGTGAAGAGGGGAACATATTTATATGATTCTGTGCTGACCATAAGATTTTATTATGGTGAGCAGCTGTGGGATGAGGTGTGTTTTAGGTTAGCGAGATGAGAAACAAGCAGGCTATATTGTAAACAACCACATAGGGAGGGGAAATTTCAACTAGGCCAAAGGTGATGAGATATGACGCAGTTTCAAAATAATGGTCAGGTCTAAGAATGGATGTAGAGGTAGCAATTATAATAAACAAATTTATGACACATGTGTATTACAGGCCAAAAGAATGCTACATTATTTAGAATCAAAGTGAAAATAATCAAATGGAAACAAGTTTTTGGATGTGATCACATTTTTAAGATCACATTTTTAAAAATTTATATTTTAATGTAGTTATTATAACTATCTGATTTCACTGTAATAATTATAAATCTATGGTATTTTAATACCTTTCTTGTTACCTTTATTGAACAAGGGATAACTAATATACCAGAAGAGAAAACCTTTATGTGTGTGTGATTGCCAACAAGGGTCAACAACTAGAAATAATTATTAATAAGTATGGAATGAATTAACTGTTCAACTGCATACACGTATAGAGAAATATCACAGAATCACAAGAGACAAAAGTCCTTTCAATGAAGAAAAAATAATTGCTTTAATGAGACTATCTTGAGTTAAAATTTTTACATAGTTTAAGCTCTTAGAAAATATAATTTGGAAAACTAATTTTGCAGTAACCGATTCATTTTCTTTCATGGATAGGAAGAGTAGCTACACAGTGCATCAGTAAACTTTCTACAGCTTATATACTTCAGGTGGTTCTGCCATTAATTTCTTTTTTTTTTTCCATTAATTTCTTTATCCAAAGTAGAATAGAAAAAATACATTTCAGAGAAAATGGAAAAATAATTGGTTATCATGGAGATACCAGTTCTTGTGGATATTGCTTGCCATCAAGATGTCAAATATCTAGGATTGTTTACCAATCAGGGAATGTTGTACTTCTTGTTGTTAATAAAAAGACAATGTAAATTTATAATCTATTTTTAGAATCTTAAGAAGGCTTGATAAGGCTTAATAGGCTAATTTAAGCACAAAGCTTCTAGAGATTTATCTATAATTTTAAAAATTTGGTATGGTTATATTGGTTAGATGATGGCAATTGAAAGCTTCTGTTTGTAGAGACAGATATACTGGGTGTGTGTGTATGTGTGTGTGTGTGTTTATTGATAACACATTAAAAGTCAGCTATTGGTGATATTGGTAGGGTAGACCAAAACTTTCAAAACATGGCACATGGCAATTAAAAGTTTAAAATGTATGAAAAGTTTGAGAACTAGTGATCTTGGAAATAAGGGGGTTCAGAAATTTATGTCATGTAATTTTAAAAAATTGAAAATGAACATAAACATCATAATGGAAAATGCTCTATTGTAGCTGAATTTAGCATTTAATAATTATTAATAATAGTTTAAATATATAATTAAAGAAAATGAGACACATGACAATAAAAACAAAGTATCAATCTGACTATAAGTTTTGTGCTAGATTCTAAACCACTAGAGGATAAAGAATTCCTCTTTCTTTGTACATTACATGTGGGAGTGTTCCAGATTTCAATTTTGCCCTGCTTTTCAAATAATTATTTACATATCCCAGATACTTTCCAGCTTGTCTTTCACATAAGGAATTAGCATGGCATTGTTTTTCAGACTGTATTCCTCAAATTTTTATCTTTAAAGCACTGTAATGATAATGTATTCATTTATTTATTATTCAGAAAATTTTAAAGTACTACAAATTATGTGAAATAAGAATAGTATTTTTAACACTTATTAAAATTTTAATGTAAAAAAGCTTATTATAACATTTACATTGGTTAGAGCAATAAGGAAGAAAGACCTGAAAAGCATAATGTTTAGATCACAATAGAAGTGTATAGCATTTCTTGCTTCTATAACAGGATTGTGAGAGGGAAGCTGTCCTTAGGGCTGCACTCTTTCATGATGCCTTTGAAGGATATGAGTTGGTAGAGAATCTACAGTCTTTAATACATGGCCTTTCAGGTCTCACTGGAGATAATCTTCACTCTAGCCCTGCAGAAGGTAAAAGAACGTGGAACCAGCTTTGGAAGGCATGGACAACACTTTTGTTTACATTTCATTGTATAGAACTCATTCAACCCTGTGGGCACATCTACATTCAAGGTTGGACTGGTAATTGTATTAACAGTTATCTTTGTTGCTAGAGAACTGCTTCCTAGTAGTAACTCTATTCATAGGAAGAGAGCCTGGCTTGTGGTGAAATACAGTATTTTAAATCAAAGTGAATTAGAAGTAGCAAAGATAACCAATGAATGAATAAAGATGAATTTATGTTAAAAATCTTAAATCAAAATGACTTAAATACTGTTAATATTATATTTGTATCTTATATTTTGATAATTAAGTGATATATCTCAAGTGAATTTAAAGCCATCTTTATACTACTCTTTAATCACATTACTCTTTTTTAATCTCTAAAGATAATCACTCTCCTGAGGGGATTTATATATGGGATTTATATGTAGGGGTCTTTTGAGTTTTTTTAAATTTAATATGTAGGATATTGTTGTGCATTATGGAAAATGGCATTCAAAGTATATATAGAATATAGATTTTGGGTTTGTTTTTATTCATTTGATTTTGAGTTTTTAAATCAATTTTATGCATATTAAATGATACATATATTGATGTTTATAGTGTATTTTATAGGATTATATTGAATAAATATACCACATTTTATGTATTATTTCATGTATTGAGCATTCGAGTTGTTTCTTTCTTTCTTTTTTTTTTTTTTTTTGAGATAGAGTCTGGCTCTGTTGCCCTAGCTAGAATGCCGTGACATCAGCCTAACTCACAGCAACCTCAAACTCCTGGGCTCAAGCGATCCTACTGCCTCAGCCTCCTGAGTAGCTGGGACTACAGGCATGCGCCACCATGTCCGGCTAATTTTTTTCTATATATATGTTTTTAGTTGTCCAGATAATTTCTTTCTGTTTTTAGTAGAGACGGGGTCTCGCTCTTGCTCAGGCTGGTCTAGAACTCCTGACCCTGAGCGATCTGCCCGCCTCGGCCTCCCAGAGTGAAGGTTACAGGCGTGAGCCACTGCGCCCGGCCTGTGTCTTATTTTTATGAATTACAAGTAATGCTAATATGAACATGTTTGTGTACATATGTCACATGATTCTAGGGTGTACGCCGATGGGACAGAGCTTCTTGGTGTTCCACAAAAATAGGGATGCAGAAAACATTCTCAGGCCTCTCTTGCACTTATATGCAGTTGCACAACAGAGTTCTAGCCAAGGAACTGAATGGCAGCGATGAGTACTATATCCAGCTCAAGCATTTTAAGAGGTATTTGTTGTCTCTTTCCTCTTGTTCTAGCTTAAACCAGACAATGACAAGGTCCTAATGAAGCACAGTATTTACAGAGCCTAGGTTACTAAATCATCGTGCAGAGGAGAGCCATCTGGCAATGGGAAACACCAGTTTTCAAAAATTCCATGAGCACGAGACAAACTTTTCCTGGGTTGAAACTACTATATTTTTATAGATCTGTTTACTACGACAGTTCAGCCTACACTAACTAATTCAAACTAAAAGTGACTTATTAGTTATAGATATGTGCAGCCTTAAATTTTATAATTATTCCTATCTTGGCATACAACGTATGTATATCTACTTACTTTCTACAAAGATATTTGAGAGTTTCAGTTGCTCTAAAAACTCACCCACAGTGATGGCTCTCAGATTTTCTATTTGTCCTTGACAATGGCAATGTGTATATTGATAAGAAATTGTTGTGCTAATTTGCACTGCCCAGACAAATAGTGAAAGTGAGCATTTTTTCAAATGTTGATTGGGCATTCAATTTTTTTTCTAGAAAAACGTCTTTATATATTTGCCATATTCTACTTAGAATTCTTTTATTAATTTATACACATTCCTTTTATAACCTGAATTTGATTCATTTATATGCATAACAAACATCTTTTGTACATATAGAGCTTATTATGTAATTTTTATAAAAAGTATGCTTTCTTTATATGCAAACCAGTTTTTAATTTTGAACATAGTAAAATCAATCAGTCTTGTCCTTTTTGGTTTAGATTCTTATTTTCATATTTATAATAGTCTTTCCTACTCCAAAGTCATGTAGATATTAGTCTGTGTTTTAAAATTTGGCATTTCATAATTAGATCTTAATATAAATGGAAGTTTTTGTATGTATGATGTGAGTCAAGATTGTATTTTATTTCTTTTTCTTGTGGACTATTAAGTGTCCTGAATATTATGTTGAATAGTTTGTTATTTACTTACTGATGTATAGTGCCAATTTTGTAATATATTAACTTCCCATATTTCTATATATGTACAAGATTACTTCTTGGCACACTATTCAGATGCATTAGCTATCTATCTCTATTTATGTTGATGAAATAAATAAAATATTATTTTAAGTATAATAACTTGAGGATTATCTTGACATTTGGTTGGTCATATCTGAGGGTTCATATTCTTTATTGTAGATACTGATTTGATTACTTTTGCTATTTCTAATTTTATATAATTTTAAAGATGAATTTATGTTTAAAATCTTTCCTTAAAATTTTGTTTAATTCTTAGTTTGAAAAGAATTGTAATTTTGATGATACAATTGTAATTTTAATTTGTTGTCTTTCTATATGCTAGATTTAATTCTGTATTTGTTCAGGTATTCTTTCTTTTTCTTTAATAAAATTTCACATGTGTCAGTGTACATTTTACACAAGTTTGTTAGATTTATTTTTAAATAAACTATAACTTTTATTGATGTTATTACAAACTTTTTTATTATTTCTTATCTTTTTAATTGGTTCTTACTCTTGTAAAGGCACACAGATTGATTTTTGAATGCTAGTTATCATTTTTGCTAAGAGCTTTAATTGAACAGTGATGTTATTATTGATATTTAATTTTTAGCATATTTGATTTTCTTTCTTTAATTATACTCTTCAACAATAATGAAAATTTAGTCTTTTTCTTTCTGATTCCTCATTATCCTTTAAATGCCTGAAGAATCAGTAGTGATGGTACTCTCTCATCCCTGATACTGGTAATTTATGTTTTCTGTTTTTCCTAATAAATTTGTCTAAGAGGCTTTTCCATTTTATTGATTTTTTATAGAATATGTTTTTCTAAGTTTCACTGTTGCTTTTCTGATTATTTCTGATTGTTTCATTTTCTTCTGTTCTTATCTTTATCATCACCTTTCCTCTGCTTGATTTGGATTTTGCTTCGTTTTCTTTTACCAGTTTTTGAGTTCATTAATGTAAGACTTTTCTTCTTGTAATATGAACATATAGTACTATGGATTTTTTCCCTAAGTACTGATCTAGCAGGAGCATTCTCAAATTTCTAATTTGTTGTTTTGATTTTTCTACAGTTCAAAATACCTCTTAACTTATCATCCATTTCTCCTTTAATCTATGGGCTATTAATAAGTATGTTGCTTAGTCTCCAAATACTTAGAAATCATTTTGTTATTGAGTACTGATATAGTTCCCTTTTTTTGTCAGAGAATATACTTTTTAAGATATGAATCCTTTTAAAATTGCTGGAACTTATTCTATAGTACAGAATGTAGTCTAATTTGGTAAATGCTCCATGTGTGTTTGAAAAGGATGCATATTCTGTCATTGTTGAGTGGAGTGTTCTATCATTGTCCATGAGGTCAGGTTGTTGGCAATGTTACGTAAGTGTTCTATATTCTTACTGATTTTCTTTCTCCTTATTTATTCCTGACATATTGGTATTCAAGTCTCTACCTTTAATTGTTGATTCATCTATGTTTCCTTCTGGTTCTGTTAGTTTTTATCTCACACATTTGAAGTTCTGTTGGAGTAAATAAATTTTTAGGATATTTATGTCCTTTTGATGAAACAACTCATTGCTTGCTCATTAGTAAATGACCTTCATTAATCCTAAATTTTATTGCTCTGGGATTTTAGTTTATCTAGTATTAACACAACCACTCCAAACTTTCTTTTACTATTATTTACATAGCATACCTTTATTCATATTTAATTTTAACCTATTTGTGTCTTCCTATTTAAAAGTAATTCCTGTAGGTTGCATAAAGTTGTCTGTTTAAAAATAATTTAACAATCTTTGCCTTCTATTTGGGATGTTTAGACTATTTTCATTTAATGTGAATACATTATTAGAGTTAAGTTGGTCATTTTGTTGCTTGCTTTCTATTTGTACATCTGTCCTTGTTTCTCTTGTCT